>JAAMPD010002584.1:0-14069 GCA_025266255.1 Trissolcus basalis
TTTTCTTCCTCTTCATTTCTTTTTTTTTTTTTTTTTTTTTTTCAGTCCAATCAAGCCTCAAATGACGACACATTTATAGCATTGAGATGAAATTGTACACCTTCATTTGAGATCAAAGAAAGACGACAAATCGTGGCAACAAAGCTCTTTTTCCTCTCGACTCCTTCTCAATTTCTTACACGATTTTTCGTCATTACTTTTGATTGTACAATTACAACAAAGAGAAAAAACAATTTTCCTCTTTGTCTTAAAAGGTCTGATTGGATTTGTCTCCGAGTCAAAAGAAATCCACTCTTGCGGTAGATTAAAAAGTATACCAAAGCCGATATGAGAGGTGTAGAAAAAAAAAGAAAAAAAAGATGCAACGAGAAAAAATAAGCGCAAGAGCTTTTTCGGATCGGTCGGACGTAAAGCGCTGTGTCAAGGGTCGATTGTACACTCGCGGAGGGTGACGTTGGGATCTGAAAAAAGTAGAAAATGCAAACGTGGTTCGCCCACGGCTCTCTTTTGTTATTCCAGTGTGTTCACGTTGTTTACTCATGTATGTATGGTAAAACGGCACGAAAAAGCAGCCAAAGATATGACGTTTTTTTTACCCGGGTTATCATCAGCGTGTTTCCTGCAAAACAATACATTTCGTTGGGACAAAAAAATTTTAATTCGCGTCAGCCTAACAAAATTACAACCATTGGTTTACAAACATAATATATATTTTTAAACCAAATATGAAATCGTTATTCATGAAATTTAAGAACACAAAAACATCATATTAATTGAGTGTCAATATTTTTATAATGAAATGAAGTTTTAAATTTGGATTCAAAGTTTAAAAAATTAACATTTCTTTAAAAAGTTGAACATCATCCCAATTAAATCAACTCAAATAATAATTTAATTAATTAATCTTTCAAATGAACTTGCAACTCGAGTGATGAATATTTCCACACAAACAAAAATATATTTCAAATTATATTTTACATACATTTTATACATTTAAAGTATATCCATATATATTATACTTATAGGAAAAAAATAATAAAATATATCTACATGTATATATTTTCTATATTTGAAATATATCAGTATATATCCTACATATAAACCATTTATTAATTATTTATAAAGTAACAATAAATCACCCATATATGAATAAAATATGGAATAAACATATATTTGATCAAAAAAAAAATTTCATTCATATGAAAAAAGTAAAATTAAATATATTTACACATATATTTTTGTCCCTATGGGATAATTCAGTACAAATTATATGGACGTACTCAAGATGAAAATGAATAACAAATTTTTGAACTGAAATTTATTTCAAAACGTTGCCAACAATCGTATCTCTACGAAACACAAATCTCAATTCGATATTCCTCCCAGCACCCAAGATCGAATTTTTTTTCTCCTGACAAAACCGCAACTTTCTAAGCTTGATTTGCATTTAATCGTCGTATCCCCGATTGGACAGTTTCTTACAACTAAAACAATAGGCTTATAGAAAACAAATGAAAGGTTTCATCGCGCTCCTCCGTTGGGAGGCGTTGCGCACCAGAGCCATCTTGTAAAATGCTCCACGCAATAAAAAAAATGTTTACGAGTAGAGGAAAATCGTTGCAAATATGATTTCCAACGAAAATTTCCACGATTATCATCGCTATTGTGTGCGCAACATTTCTCAATCGCCTTCTTCTCATGATCTGCTCTAACGAGGTGGCTGAAAATTTGACTCGCACAATTGCAAATAAATAATAATTAAGCCAACGAGCATCAAAAGAAAAAATGCCGGGGTTTTTCTTATAACGAATTCCAATTGTTTCGTCGGCTCTCGTGAATTTTTCGCATCAATTATCGATCACAAAAGGCAATAAACTTGCGCCTCGTTAAATATTAATTTCGGTCCCGGAAAGAGGGGGGGGAGGGTGGAGAGAAGAAAAAAAATTTTTTTTCTCGGGCAGGGATTGCGGTCTGATGCAAAGTTCAGCACTTTGGATCACGAAACTGCCCAAAGCGCTGTAGTGCTCGTAAAGATAGCGCGGCGGATAGGTCGCCATTGCACATGAACCTCCCCGGCAAAGATACGTGTATCCCGTACCGCGAATAATTATATAGTCTTACATAAATTCGTAGATTTATTCGTGAGATTTATACGGTTTGTTGATTTTTTTTCCTCGCAATCTCATTTTTGTAACTTTTTGTTTTCTACGTCTCCTTTTGGTTATCATTTTTTTCGATCACTGCATCCAACATAACCTCATTTATAGGTTATGTAAAACAAACAAGAAATATTTTTCAATGGGACACTTTTATTATACATTTTGTCCTAATTTTGTTCAAATATTTTGATCATTTTATTGTTATTTTTTTCAAGTAATGACAAATTTTTTTATGTTTTCAAACGAACGAAAATATATTTCAAAATATATTTTACATATATTCTGTATATCTAAAATATGTTCGTATATATTCTACATATAAGTCATTTATTTATAAAATATAGTTATAAAATGGCATGAAGTTATATAAATAGAATGAAAAAAAAATTATATTTCATTCATGAATCATATTTTAAAATATATTTTGCTTATAATTTTTATATCGAAAATATATTCGTATACATTTTACATATGAAAGCCATTTATAAATTCTGTGGTTCTGAGGAAAAACCAGTTAAGGATATATGTAAATCCTATTCCACTTAACTGGTTATTCCTCACAGCCACAGAATTATTCATAAAGCAACAAGAAATGATATAAAATAAATATTAATTTCAATTTATAGCATTATTATATATATATTTATTTATTTTTTAATACATTTATTATTTTTAGAATATATTTCTTAAAAAATCTATTATATTTCTACGGAAAATATATAGAATTGAAATATATTTTACACGTATATATGTTTCTCTCTGTGGGTTATAAATTATTATTTTTTATCATATCAAAATGTTTGAAAACCTTTATCGTACATAACCTCATTTTAAGGTCACGATTGAAAATAAAAAGAAAAATAGTAATGTATTTTTAAAACAGTTTTATTGGAAAGCTGTATCGAAAAATCTGAGACAGTCGTTGTCATTGTCATTTGACAGGCGCCAACTTATTTTGTTTGCACGGATTAGGACAACTAATCCCTCACCACGGGACAAGTACTTTAAAATACACACAGAACCGAGATGGTCTTAATTTCCCGAAAAAATATAGAACTGGACGAGCAGAAACAGAGCCGTCCAAATTCAGCAGGTTATATTTTACCTGCTCCATAAAATTTTTTACCTTCAGGAAAAAAAAATGTCGACCTGTTTTTTAATCTGAATCAAACTTCTTTTTTTTACTGAAAATCATATTTTTAATCTTTCCAAACATTTTTTGGAGCGTGTATCATTTTTCAAAAATTCAGTCAAGGAAAAATTTTCACCACCTTATCTGTACCGTTTTTTAAAGCTATTTGCTTACCGAAAAATGATGAAGGACAAAAAGAAGCACATGTTGGTTTGAGATAAAAAAAAATCACAGATATTTTAAGGAGATTTCAAAGAGATTATATGTCAAATTAGAGCGGATTATTTAGTAATTTTTTAGTGAAATCTACCTTTGAAATATAAAATGCAAGAAAATAGAAACTCCAGTGAAAAGGATCATATATTAGGTAAATAAGGTCAATATATTGATCACAAATAGACAATATATTGATTGTTTTCAAAATTTTTTAATATATTGCCAATATATAGTTCATATTTATATATTAATCTTATATGATCAATATATTGTCAATGGATGAACAATATATGATTTATTGAAAATAATATTTCGTCAATATATTGATAATATATTGACAATATATGATCTTTTTTTCTAATAGAAAAATATACTATTACATGTTTCAAAAAATCAAAAATAAATTTTTGACTAGTGATTGAAAAAAAATTTTTTTTTGTCAAATATAAAAAAAAATGAAATAATAAATTTCCTTGCAATTTCCTGTTTTAACTTATTGTCCATTTTCTTATTTCAAGTCAAGGAAGATTATTTGGAGAGAAATAATGAATCAGAGAGTCTCCGGTGAAGTTGAAAAAAGGAAGTAGCAGGGCATAAATGAACGTTAGACAACAAACGAGGTTTATAACAGGAGCTTTTATATTTGAATGAGAATCTTCGTTGGGAGATTTCCCGTGCGGGCCCCGGCCAGCGCCGACAATGCGTTCATTCACGGTTTCTCTCTCGGTACACACGCTGGAGCACTTTATTGAATACAAACCGGGGGCTCAATGCTATCTATATTATATCCAGAAGGGTTAGAGGGGCTCGCTGTTTGGCATAGATCGAGATTATCTCGTATCTGAGTGTCGCCAAAAAGCAAAGTGAGAGGGCGCGCGGGTCCAGATTGTCCGATACGTTTGTGGCGCGCCATGTCTTTTCCAAATCTAATGTGACGTCTGCGTCAACGTAACCGCGACGACAAAAACACCCGCTCTTCAAAAATCCTCAACCGTACTGGTTTTTACCCTACATTTATAATTGTCACTTTACCAAATAAAATCTACACAAAATTTTTCGAAAATCATATTTTTTATCATGCAATTATTAAAAAATATCATTTGAACGAAAATAAAATAGTATTCGATTATTTAGAAACATTAATTATTAATCAACTGAAATAAATTGTTGATGACAAATATTTCTTTCTTAGATTATTACATATTATTTTATTTTTGATCAAATAATATTTAATTTAATAACTTGATTTAATTTGAATAATATTATTTTTATTGATTTCATAATATTTATTATCTTTAAAAAACATGAATAAATATGATTTTGTTTTTGGTATTTAATTTTTTTGATATTTTCATTCTGATAGAATAATATTTAATTATATAAGAACATAATATTTATTATAAAAATTTTCAGTTAATTGATAATCAATATTTTAGGTACGCGATTGAAACTATTAGCTATTTCTTCGAAACAAATAAAAATTAATTGAATTGATTTTTCGATTTTTTAAATGTAAAATGTAAAATAAAATTTATTGATCATATTTTCAACTATCAATAATAGATACAAATATTTTACATTTACATAATTTTTCAACTATTATTATTATTTTTTTAAATTCATTTAGAACAATTTTTTCTAATTTCATATAATTTTTTTATTGTTCAAAAAATTTTTTTTTTTTTTTAANGTCATGTAAGAATTTCTGTCTTAAATGTAAAGAAGGATTAAAAGATTATATTTTTAACGAGATGGAAAGTTGAACTGGAAATGGGAATGGTTGGTCACAGTTGAAAGACACATTGCGTTGTAATTAAGCTGAAATTCATGTTGTAATGACTATATTATTTGAGTCGTAAAATAACTTAGAAATTGCGAGCGCGCACCGGCGAATAAGTATAAACGTGCGGAGCAGCGTTCCAGGATCGCATATTTCTTGCAAAGGGCTGTTGCGTACACGCGTGCTCACCGACCCGTGCATAACGAGGCTATCCTCGGAAATCCTCTCGCTGCTACTTCTATGTGCATAAGTGGCAATGCAATCTGTACTCTTGAGAGAACATTACTACTGTTTATATATGAGATGTATCTTCAAGACACTTTCATGCACGCTTAAAATTTCCTTCTTTTTTTTTCTCAATCATTTTCAATCAAAAAATTGTTTACCAAACAAACGATGAAATACTTTAAATGTTTGACAAAATACATTCTTTTCAAAAAAAAAAATTGTTATTTTTATATTCAAAACTTTCTATCTATTTATTTACATCTATAAAATAAAATAAAATCATTTAAAATAAATCTTTTGAAAATAAATATAAATAATAACCCTAATAAAATAGGTCATATATTGTCCATATATTATCAATAGATTGACAATATATTATTTTTCATGAAATCATATATTGACAATATATGAACAATATATTGACAATACTTTGTCAGTATATTGGCAATATATTGATAATATATTGACCATATATTTTTGATATTTTTCATATATGGACTGTATATTGGCAATATATTAGCAATTTTCCAAAAAAAGCAATATATTGTTCATAGATTGTCAATACATTGAAAATACATTGACAATATATGGATGATATATTGTCAATATATGTTTGATGTATGGACAATATATGATCCTTTTCACTAGGGAATAATGATACATTTTATATTTATCACCCTAGTAAAAAGGATCATATATTGTCCATACATAAAACATATATTAGCAATATATTATTTTAGAAATCATTTATTGACCATATATTGTCCATACATTGGTCATATATTGATTGTATTTTAAGATTGCTTTTATATTGGCAATACATAGTCCATATATGAAAAATATGCGAAATATGTGATCAATATATTGTCCATATATGAACAATATATGATTTGCTGAAAATAATATATTGTCAATCTATTGATAATATATGGACAATATATTATCTTTCTTACTAGGGCATATTTAATAATATTTGAATAAAAGTTATAATTTCAAATATTTCTATATCTATATTCATTTGATTTATTTTATATCAAATCTTTTGTACCAGGCGCAAAATCATAAATCTGAAATGAAAATGAAGGACATGATAAAACAAAATTTCTCCCAATAATAAAATCGAGCATATGTCGAAGTGCAATAGCCTTATCAGATGCAGCGTTTCTTAATCGTCACAAATCATTGGGACGTGTGCGGCGAGGTTGGGTCGCCAAGATATTGAATATCAATTCCGAAAACTGGTAAAGTACCAGCACATAATAATAAAAAGCCGCAGCTGAGCGAAAAAAAAAGAGCCGCGGAGCAAAAACGACGACAGAGAGGGGGAAACTGAAAATGCGCAGATCTGCGATAAGTGAAAATTTCCAGGTGGAGGGCCGGCTGCGGTTGGCCCGCGGAAGCCAACGAGAGATTCGAAGGCGTGATTGCGGCCCTCGGAGAGTTTGGGACACGCCAGATATTTTGACTGAGGAGGCCCCGTAATTTGGCTGGGCATTGTTCGCGCGCGTATTGTAACAAGATACCTGACCAGAATCTTCGTCGTGCAATCATCGATGAATGAAATTTGTTTTTACCACTGACACAATTGTCGTGTAGCACTTCTGTATTCAGGATGACGCCGAGCTCGTGTTCAGATAACATTTCTTTTGAAGGACAGGTTTTTTCGGACAAGAAATATTGTGTCATTTTGTCAACAGCCAACATCATTTTTGATCGTTTCTTATACCCAAAACAAATCCATTTTTTATCTTTCAGATTTTCAATTCCTATTTTTTTCAATTATTCTTTACTGATTTTTTTCATCAAATTTTCTTTCAACATTTATTAAGGTGGGACATACTAGATATATTGTCAATATATTAACAATATATTATTTTTAGCAAATCATATATTGTTCATATATATATTGAAAATAGATTTATGGATAGAAAGAAAATATATATGGACAATACATTGAATATGTTCGAGTATTTTTCATATGTGGACTATATATTGACAGTATATGATCGTTTATATATAAGAAAGATATATTTATACATCTAATTTATAAATCAAATAAATTTAATAATATGAACGAATTTATACATTAGTCAAATAATTATAAATTAATTAATAGTCAAATTTTTGAAAAATTTTACCATTTCTAAGCTGAGATATTTAATTTAGAAGATAGGCATCAATATGATATATCGAAGCATACTTTTTACAATACTTTGAAATCAAAATCTCGAATTTGAATTTGTCAAATATTTTCATACTTTGCCAAATTGTTTATGACGATCAGAAATACACATGGTTCAATTTTCAACAAATTCTGATTTTCTATAAAAAAACAATTTTTAACCTGCAAATTAGCATAAAATAATATTGAAAGTATAGACATCAGACGTTAACAATATATTACAGAATATCATTTTTATAAAATGATAAAATTATTAAAATTAATTATGATTTGGAAATATGAAATTTTTACTGTACTGCATGTCCCATCTCAAAAATAAATTACTAAATGAGTTTAATAGAAAAAAATATAACACTGAAACAGAAAGTAAGAGTTTGAATGGAAAATAAATAAAGGCTGAATCGTAAACCTAGATTTAGATTTTTCGAGTGGCATTCTGCTCTGTAAGTTTGCAACCTAATAACGACGATAGTATCAGCCGATGAATTACAATTAGGACATATATTAAAGGACAGCTTCTATTTTCGCGATGCTATCGAGAGAGTGTTGTACCGTTATTGTAACCGCGCCATTTGACTTTATCTCATTTTGTGTCTTTTGTTTTAATAATATTTAGTATTACAAGTCGTCGGAAGAGAAAATGATTGTTGATGGAATTTGATGCGAGAGCGATAATTTTCCGCGTGTATCGTCGCATGTTCCAGGATGTAACTCATCTATTACCTCTTTGGGATCCGACGTGGTAGCGCGATACGCGACGGTAGGCGGTCTTGCTTATGGCCCTACAAGTATCAATCTCGTCACTAACAACTTACAACTTTTCCAATAATTTTTATCCTCGTTGCAAAAATTGTTTCACAACATTCTCAGAACTTTACAATGATTAACATTTATATACTCTGCTTCCAAGTAGATCTTGTGTTTATGAAATATATCCAATATTAGATTTTTATTAGACATATATAACATTAGAATATATATATAAAAACTTCGTTGTTTTATATGTAAAAATAATTTTATATATGAATTAATCATACGAAGATTGATTACTTTTATATTTATAATAATTATAATGACTATACCATATATATATGGAATATAGACCATACATGACTACATATCGTCAAATATGAAAGTATATTAAATTTATATATATGCATTTCCATATTAGGTAATTTTATAGAGTTTCATATACAAAATTTGAATTTTCATATATTAATTGATCAAACTTTTATTTACAACTTATCTATAGATTAATAACTTACGTGTATATTTATAACAGTTCTTCACATATGATCATATATCGTTACGTATGAGAGTGTGATAATTTATTTGTATATAAAACTCTATATATTAAAGTCATTTATATAGTTTTGTATAAAAAAAATTATTTAAGAAAGATTTATTCAAATTTTCGTATTTTTTCTCGGTTTTAAATTCACCACACATAACAAAACAAGAAAACAATATAACAAAAAGAGAAAATTTGATAAGAATGAGAATAATTGGATTGCGCTTTTGATGGTACAAAGTTTTGATTCATTCGTGACGTCTGATCTATGAGAGACCCCTAGGGAGAGTTGAGAATTCGTTTCCAATAAATTTTCGTGGTTTTTTTTCTGAAGTCAATGACAAAACACGCGGCCTCAAATTATATTTTCAAATATCGGAACACATGCCCCCCATAAAACACGCTTAACGATATTGTGGACGGGGACATCTTCATATGACGAATCTCCAGACGTCTTTGCCAGTATTTATTACTTTTTTGTCCATTCTTTTTCTTTTTTTTTTTTTTTATTTGTAAAACATTTTGGAGCAAAATGAGCGGCGCGAACGTTAGACAGCTGTCGCCCATTGTCGCACGATGTTTGAGTGTTTCCGAACAGAGGAGAACACCCGGTATTGTCCTGCCGAGATCCGCCGATTACGTCCGCGATACGATCTCATCTGCATCCGTCCTCCTCCCCCCGCGGCGACGCTGGTTCACGTGCGTGTTTCGCCGTGTACAAAACAGCGCCAGCCACCCTCTCTCGGGGGATATTTTGTGCGCGCGAAAAGACGCGACCGCCAGATTTAGATTTCCAGATTGGACGCGCCAGATCTGGCCCCCCGATGGCCTTATTAAAAATAAACACGTCAATTGTCCTGTGGGAAACATGCCAACCCAACTGTCTGAAAAAAAACCTACCATAAAATCACACCGACTCATGCAGAAAACTAAATTCAAAATTTTTCCTAAAGGAAATCGCAAAATCCGACCAGTTTTGAAATTTAATGGAATTTACGATACAATATTGTAATATTTAATATAAATGATCGAAATTTTACATAATTACTTGATATAATGAAGTTTACTATATATTTTATGATGACTGTTATTTAATTTTCGTTTTAATTTAATTAGTTTATTTTAATTTTTGAATTCATTTTTTTGATCCCCTTGTAAATCAATTTTCTAATGAAAATATTATAAACGTACTTTATGACTTAACTTTTGGTTTTATTGTAAAAATCATGTTTGTTAAGTGAAATAAATTCATTTTCCATATATATTTTTTGAATACAATTTATATTTTATTCATATAATTTATTACCGCTTTATGAATAATTTATAAATAAATGACTTATATGTAGAATATATGCGGATATATTTTGAATATAGAAAATATACGTAAAATATATTTTAAATTATATTTGTTTACTGTATAAGAATATAAAAAAAAATTAGGACAAAATGTATAAAAAAGTATCGTGATAAAAAATGTAAGCAAATTTACTTTTGAAATCCCAACAATATTTCTTTTGTTTATTTTACATAACCTATAATTGAGGTTATGTTGAATACAGTAAAATGTAGAACATATACGTAAAATATATTTTTTGAAATATATTTATTCGAATTATTTTTCATAAAGGTGAAATTCATTGAAAAAAATTTTTTTCCAATATTTTAGTTGAATTGTTCTAAGTTTTTAAATCAAAAAAATTTTGTTTGGTAGAATATAGTTTTTTTGTGTAAATAAAAAAAAACAGTTTGGAATACAAAAATGTAAAATTGGTTTAGTTTCAGTGAAGTTAATTCGCGAGCTGAAATGAAGAAACGTGGTGCTTTATTTTTGGTACTTGCATATAAATATCGCGGTTAACCATCTGGAGGTAGATTTTATAAAGTACAGAGGAAGTTTAGCTGAATACATTAGCCGCTCCGGAGGAGGTATAATTCATATCCCAGAAATCAGCTTCCATAAATCCACAAAGATCCGCGAGTTTGGTTTATTTCATTTTTCCAACAAGAATATAAAATATTCCAAAACATGTATACAAATCCAGCTTGGAATAATATTCCATCAGCCGGACAAAAATCATGACATCAAACATTGAAAAATATTTTTCAAAATCCTCCAAAAAATTACTCTTAAATTAGTTTGCTATTTCTGAATGTGAAAAAAATGTTGACGAGTTGAAAACAAAAAAAGGAAAATAAAACAATTCGCTGACTTTGTAGCGAAATTCCGAGGTGAAATTGTGGGCCAACCCGTGCCCATGATCGAGAACCAATAAATCACTCAGGACCACCATGAACGAGGCCGAAAAAAAGGGAATCGTGTGATCGGTCAAGTTGCAATCTGTGGGAGACACAATTTGGGAGCGCAAAATATTTTGAGCCGTCGGTGACAATGTGGCGCTTGAAAACTGGGAAAAGTAATTCGACGAGAGTGCGCGCGGGCTTTTAAAAGCGATTAGGTGAAAACATAAATTGAGAAAGAGGCCTCTGGCGTGTCGTCGACACGACCCCAGTTGGTGCGTGTGCGTTTGCACAGACACTCGCGGACATAAAGGAAGAATTGTCGTGTTCGTGCAACTTCGGACTCGAGGGCGAATGAATGGAATTAGTCAGGAGGCCAGGCTGAATATTATCAGTTCTATCTTCGGGGCTGGAGACTGGAAGCTCAAGCGTATCTCTCGACGTATCTGCATAGACTCGCATCGACGAGAGACGAGCAGGCACGCCGTTTCCATCTTGAAAATCCAACGGATAACCCGCTATCAGAACCAGAAAACAGCTTTTCGCGAAAAATTATCATTCAAAATTCACTCGGACCCATTCTTTTCCCTCGAGTTAGATCGTTTTATCCCCGAAATTAAAGTCGTTTTGATTCTTACAAAAAATCTTATTACACATTCTGTATACCCTTACGGACAAAAATATAGCCGTGGAAAATGTATAATAAATATAATACCGGCTTTGCTGCTCTTTATAAATGTTTTATAACAATTATATTTTTTGGTTATATTCTAAAATTATATGCATTGAAATTTATAACCAAGTATAAAATAAATATATTACCCATCTTGTTGCAAATATATTTTCAAAACATATTCTTGTTATTTTTTATACAAAAAATATATTTTGTGGTTATATTTTAAAATTATTTGTATCGAAATCTATAACCAAGTATATAATAAATATATTACCCATCTTGTTGCAAATATATTTTATAGAACAAAATATATTTTACTTATATTGTCAAAACATATTCTCGTCTATGAAAGTAATTAATAATTATAAAATACATCATCAAAATTGAATCACAATCAAAACTTATAGAATTAGAAATTTATTTAGAAATGATATTAAAAAAAATTTTGTTGTATTTTCCCACCCAGACAAAAATATAATTCGAAATATATTTTCTTTATGAAAAATATATCAGTTCGTATTGTACACATATTCATTTGGATTTATTTATAAAGCAAATATAATAAAATTATAAAGGAATAGATTATATGAATAAATATGAATTTTATATATTAAAAAATAGATTTATTAATCAAAATATACTGAAACGGAAATTTTCTATATTTAAAAAATATCCGAATATTCTACATATAAGTCATTCATAAATTATATATAAATCGACAAAAAATTATATAAATAAAATGCGTATAAAGTATAAATAAAAATTTTATTGAGAAAAATATATTTGGAATATATTCACACGTTTATTTTTGGCCCTGTGGGTTGGTTGTTTCAGTTCAAAATATAATTCAATTTTGACTCTGACACGAGGTCATTGTAATAAATAGAAATGATAAAAAGAGTTAATTAAACTCATTAACTAATAAATCAAAACGACATATTAAGATAACGCTCTGTTAAGAAATGATAATCAAGTTTTATCATTTATTTACCATTACATCCAATTTATTATTTTATCACTTAACAACTTACACATTTTTAATGTTACAACATTTTTTGACAACGGAAAAATGTCTCATTCAAGATACCACACTTAAAAAGTGTCTCAAATTAAAATGATTGTTTTTGCATTGAAGAGTGAAAAGAATATCTTTTGGAGGTTATAAAATGAGTTGTTTTCTGGTCGAAATGATTTATAATTTTGATAGTAAAATGACGTAATGTTGAATAAAAACAAGGTTTGTTGTTGCCAAATGAATCGGATAAATTTTTTCACGCGCCCGATTAGCATAAACCCCGGCATTCCTGTACACCTCAGTTATATAATTTTTATACCTTCGGGTTTCTCTCTGCGGGTCTCCGTTCAGCTACCGGTGAACCACACCCTTTTCCTGTTATCCTCGACAGATATTTTTTTCAGATACCCATTGACATATTTTAACGAGCCACGCTAAAATACTAGCGACCACTTAATTGATCGTTTTTTCTAGATCGGCAGACGATTCGGGAACAAGTTCGAAATACTTCGAACTCGTTGCATGTTCCTTAACAACTGAATTACGTGATAACATCCACTGATATAATAAACTGGGGTCCACAAATTTCCGTGTATCAAAAACCATCCTCATTGCGTTTCTTTTAGATCTAAATTTACAAAAAAAAAAAAACCTCTTATAACTTTAGCAAAAAAATTTTAGACTTTGTTTTACAGGAATAAATGTAATATGTCAGTTGAAATGAAAGTTTTGTTATTGAGAGAGAATACCCCAAAAATATACGTGTAAATATATTTCAATTCTATATATTCCATAATAATATAATATTTATATGTATTTTATATTTTATTTATATAATTTTTTGCCTATTTATGAATAATTTATAAATGAATGACTCATATAAGTAGAATCCCTCACGGATGGAAATATATCCGCCAAAATATATTCTATTTTATTATACTTGAATATTATACTTATTGCCGGAATATATTTTCTAAACGAAAAATATATTTTGTTTATATTTTAAAAATATATTTTTCGTCCGTGTGGGCTAGTAAATAGGATCATATATTGTCCATATATAAAACTCCAATAGCACAATCTAGATAATATACAGATTATATTTGTATATGTCTATCATCTATATATTATCAATATATTGACAATATATTA
>JAAMPD010002585.1:0-14079 GCA_025266255.1 Trissolcus basalis
ATATCACAATATAATACAACTACAAAACTACAAACAGATAAAGAAGAAACAGAAGAAATTGTTTTCCGGAAATGACGGAATAAGTAGTATCTAATATTCGAGCTCAACGCATTGGACCGTTATAGACCTCTGTCGGATAGTAGCCATCGCACTTTTTTTCACTCAACAAATGCAAATTGATATATGTTATAATAGTAATTGTAACGGGTCTGCGTGCAAATGTTATTCATGTGTACACGTGCCTGCAATTACCCCTGGCGAACACCTGGCAAGAAGTATAAGATAATTCAAACTTTTTCTAATGTGCCCGAAAGAATAAGGTATTTGTAGTAAAACAGAGCGATTATTTCTGACAAAATGAACCGTATTATATTTTTATAACAAAATAAAAAATGACACTGAAAAAAAATTGGAGGGAGTTATTATAACTAAGAGTGACCGTTGCAAAGCAGTAATAATTGGCACAAATGTAGAATTTCAGTTGACTCAAAAAATATTTCCTGTGAGAAATAAATTTTTTTGTTGAGTTTACTGATAATCTGTTAGTTGAGAGTATGGTTCAACTGAAATCTCAGTTTTTACCATCAGATAACAACAGAAAAAATCGCGATCAAACCAACTTCTTTCTAAAAAATATTTTGCCTTTGGCTTTGTTAGGCTTTTTCTTCCCAGTTTATTATTTATAATATTAAATGATTTTTTTTTAATAAAAGAGTATGAAACTTTTGGAACAGATGACAGATTTGTAACGTATCGTACAATTCTGAGTTTTATTCGCAAACTCGATTACTTATGGGATATTTTGATGGCACCATATGGGCCAAGAAGAAAAACTAATTTGTGTCAATTTAAACGTATTTCTGATGAAAGTAAACTTTAACTTTTAAATTAATTTAATTTAACTTTAATAATTATTATTAAAACATATATAACGTTGAAAAATTAGAACTGATATTCACATTTTGTGCCAAATAAAAATGATTGGTCATTTTTACACAATATTCTTACTAAGAAAGATCATATATTGTTCATATCTTAATAATATATTATTTTTCACAAATCATATATTGTTGATGTATTGAAAATAGATTAACAATTATATTCATATATGAGTTTGAGTATTTTCCATATATGGACCACGTATTGGCAATATATTAACCATTTTCAAAAACATTTAATAAATTGTTAATATATTGACAATGTATTGTCTATGTACGGTCAATATATTGTCCATATATTGTCAATACATTATTTATATATTTTAAATATATGTTTCATGTATGGACAATATATCGTTGCCCTATAAGAAAAAAGGCCTGTTTCAAAATTTTTCCAAAATACATGGGGCAATTTGGAGATAGGCCCTTTTTCTTTTGAGGCGACGATATGATATTTTTTACTAAGGATTTCACTTGATTCAACTGAATATTCTGTTGTGTTGCATCGGCCATCAGAATTACAAGATAAGATTTACAAAACACTACCAATTTTTTTCTCGATGTATAAATGAAAATAAAAACTAGTTCAGCTCGTACAGTCTGGCAAATATGATATTTTGTTACAAAATTTCAATCACATTCCAGACAAAAAGGGCCATAAAAACTCTAAATGAAAAATACTGTTTTCCAGCTCATACAGTTTGATAAATAAGAAATTTTGTTATAAAAGTGAATAAAAAATTCATGTCAATGCTATACTGAAGTATGGGATTCTGAGCTTGGAAAAAGAAGAAAGAAAAAATGTCACTGAATATACTTGGTGGTGCACGAGCAAAGTTGCGGTTAAGTCACAATTAACTGAGCCTGATGGTGCACGTTGTATATACGTTACATAAAATCCACTTTTGAGGGTAACAAAAGAACGTCGCAAAAAAAAGGGAAAAATTGTTACGCGTGAATGGCAAAAGTGGAAAACGAAATAGTATGAGAATCGATGAGCATGAGCGCGATCAATATCGTGAAAGAAATCGCGATGAAAAATAATGCGCAACATGTAAATGACGCAAAACGTACGCCATTGCGTTCGAAGGCGAGAGCACTTGATCGGGTCCATGGAACTACACCAATCGGCAACGGACACTTGGTACGACCAAACCAAAATGGATACAGTGGCACAGTTTCCGGTTGATGGGGGTCAGTGACAACGAAACTTGGTTCCTCCGATCGGGGTCACTCTGGGTCAAAAACTGTCATTGAAATTCGCACCGATGGCAGCGATCAATTTCTGCGCGAAAAAGACCATTATTGCGACGTATGACGTGGTCTCAGAACAACCGGCATTAGAGTATAGCGTTGTACTAGAGGGTTCGAGGGAGGCAAGCCCGACTTTACCTGCCCGCCTGCCTACCGTCCAACCACCTACCGAGTCGCCCTCGGTGCGCGTGCGGCGACAGGTGCTACGACTCGTTTCGCAGGTGGACCATACGGCTCGCCGACCAATCAACCAACCCTTGCGCGCCATACAACCCTCTTTGTACAGCTCACAGCCGTATCCTCGCACACCTCTTCAACCGGATATCATTTTTTTTAAACCAAATTCCATTTTATTACGAAATCTTACTCTTTTTTTATCATCTCCACAGTTGGTTATTTAACTTCATTTTTTAATCTTTTGTTTTCACCAATATTCACTCATTTTTTTTTCAACCAGTTTTAATTTTTATATTTACACATATAAGATGCATAGAAATAGAACTTTTTTTTGGATATCATTCTTTCTTTAACCATATTCCATTTTATTAAATGAAATTTTACTTTTTTTTATCATTTCCATTCACTCATTTTTTATTTGAACCAATTTGATTATTACTATTATTATTTTTATATATGATGCACAGAGATTGAAATATTTTGCATCATTTTGTATGACGAATTCTAATGCGCCATCAGAGTTTCAAGGTGCAATTCAATTTTCAATTATGTGCAATTCACATAAAGTATGAAAATAATTTTTTTGTAATAGCAGAAATACGTTTTTTATACATTGATTGAAAAAGTCTAAAATGGTTTTAGTTCATATTATGAGAATAAATAAGTGATTGCCATTTGGAGATGCAAATCTATTTATCATAAATATATGATACATGTGTGGGGAATTTTCTCGATTTTTTGCAATTCATCCAATAATTTTTGAAGAATAATACATAGAACATATTATTTCAGAAATCGACCATACATAGACAATATATTAACATTATATTGAATGTTTTTGAAAATTGCTAATATATAGTGAATATATTGACAATGTATGACAAATATATACTGAAAATAATATATAATCTACTCCTTAGTAAAAAATCACATATTCTCCATATATTATCAATACATTGACAATATATTATTTTCAAGAAAATCATATACTGTGGCTGTGAATAACCAGTTAAATGGTATCAGGATTGATAGGACTCTTAACTGATTTTTTCCTCAGAGCCACAGATATATTGATCTTATGAACACATGATATTGATAATTTATTTTTAATATATTATCAATATATGATTCTGAAATAATTTTTTCGTCAATATATGTTTTATATATGGACAATATATAATCCTTTTTACTTAGAGTATATATAATTATATAATTATAATATCAATCTATTGAAATTATATGGACTATATTGTTTAATTTGATCATAAAATACAATCATGCTTGGTTATTTTTTATATATGGACTATATATTCGATTTCATATATTGAAAATATATTGTTTATGTATGGACAATATATCATTCTTTTTACCAAGAATATAAAATTTTAATGATATCATCGTATTATGATTACGTCTTAGCTGTAACAAATCGATGTGAAATTCACAAAAAAAAGTTTGTACAAGATATATATCTATAGTAGTTATATATATAAGAATAACATAATAACGAAAATGTACGTCATCAGATGCGTAGTATTATATCATTGACGCATTGTGGATATAGCGGTATGCAAATGTAGGTTGAATAAACGTACATTTTTCACATGACAATGAGTACAATCTGTCATTTTGGGGGCCGGAAAATTACGACAACAGCTGGGACGGCTCGGGCCCAGATGATGCGGTGTTATCCAACAACGCCTGGAGTATATTGTGCACAGAGGGACCTGCCGCCGATCAATAGTCTCCTGGGAACGTCCCCCTGCCGCGTTCGATTTCAGGTGTGCTAGGTAGCGTCGCTGGTGGCAGCAACTCAACCAGTATGTACCAACAGCATCGCACCTGCTACCCTCCGCCGGTGTTGACTCACACTTTTGTACTATACAGCACGCATACAAATTGCCTTCAATTCACTTATATTCCACTTGTGCTTCTGTATATCAAGTACTTTTTCGTCTTTAACGTCAACCCTTGTGCGAATTATGCCATCCATCACTCTTCTATCTATGTTACAAAGTAAATATCATGTAGTTATTTTACAATGTGTAATTATCATTATTATTTATTATTATCATTCACACAAAGACGCAAAACACTGCACGCTGCTTTAATATTTCATTTGATTTGCACTATAATTTGTTACACAAATGTTGTAGTTTTATATCAAACTTTTAACAGTTCTTATTGTAAAAATGCATTACCAATTATTTGATTGAAAATTTTAAAATATTATATTGATATGTTTGAATCAATTTTTGAATCAAAAAAATATCTAACAAAAAATTTATTCAATATTATTAAATTTACATTAAAAGTTTAAAAGAATTTCAAAGGATAAAATTAATTCTAATTGAATATAAGGAACAGAAAAAAGTAAACAAGAAAAAAAAGAAAAAACAAAGAAGTAAAAAAGTGTGAGGACCGTGCTTATAAAGGGGTCAACATTGTGTAATTAATTATTCATATAATCATACATCCCATACGGACGAAAATATATTTTTAATTATATTTAAAATATATATTATTATTATGTATATATATTGTATAATAGAATATGAATTTATACATTCCGTATATAAATTGTTTATATTTCGAATATAAAGCGGTAAGTTTTTATATAAATTTAATATACATTTTTATATAAAATATATGTATTAAACTATATTAAAAATATATTAAAAAAATATTTTTTTAGATATATTTTGACATTTATTTTTGTGTAAAAAATAAAAATACAATAAATAAAATGATAAATTTGTAAATAATATGTATAAAAAATTTATTAATAATATATTAAAAAAAATTTTTTTAACATACTTTGACTTATAGTTTTTTCCGTGTGGGATGAAAACTTTAGTAAAAAAAGATCATATATCGTCCATACGTAAAACATATACAACAATAAAACAATGTATTTAGTATTTACAATGTATGGACAATATATTACTAACATATTGAATGTTTTTGAAAATTGCAAATATATTACCAATATATAAGTCATACATAACAAATTCTCAAACATATATGATCCATATATTATCAATATATGACTAATATACGAACAATATATGTTTTGCTACAAATAATATATTTTCAATCTGCATATTGATAATATATGAACAGCATATAACCATATATGTGTGGGATTTGTTTATGTTGTTTTTGTAGAAAAATTTGTTGACCTTTAAATTTTGTGCAGAAGTGGCAATAAGATAATAAGGCAAATTTTATTTCGTATATTCAAACTTTCCACTCTTGCAAATGACTTTGAAGTTGAGACAGTCAATTCAATTTCAAAGCTAAATTCTATTTCATTAAGTTTGAACTACGTGCCGAACGTCTGTACTCGCAGGAAAATAAAATTAATTGAGTGAAACCACCAAGAAATTATCCACAAACGTGTGGTGAGATGAGTGCCAGTTTTTCCACAATCTTGTTTGGATTTTACATGTAGTGAATAAACGGTGTAAATTATTCACATATGAAATGTTTTCACGTTCTTCTAAAAGTGAATGCAAATTCAAAGAGTTCCACTGATGTTTTTTGTTTTGTTTCTTTTTTTATTCAGTATGTAAGTGGTATTCACAAAAATAAAGTTGATTGAAGGAGGAAGTTTGATGATATAAAATGAATGAAAAACCAAAAATCGACTAAATTTTAATTTATAAATTTTAATTAAAATACTTATAGTATATACATTCAGTTCATAAAAATAAGAGCAACGAGGCACGATATAAAAATTTCATGAAAAACCATGCATTTTGATTACAGATCTATGTACAATGATGAAACAATTGTTTAGACCGTTAATAATTCGTTGATTGAAATTCGTGAATAGTCAAAGATGCTTCTTAAATCTAAACAATTCTAAATAATACCAAAAAGCCGACACAGTGTTTTTTTTATTTATTTTCTTTCTTAATTTAACCAAAAACATAAGCAGGCATGTAACAAGTTACCAGTAACGTTACAGTTCCCATCTGACGCAATTTAAAGTAAAAATATAATAAAAATCTATGAAAGTAGAAAAATGATTCCAGAACATTTTGGTAACTTGCTACATTGCAGTATGTCCAATGAAGTTGTAAAAACTTATATGCACCATAAAGAGGTGATCGTCGAGTACAAAAAAAAAGTTGAAAAAAAAAGAGGAAGAAGACCTGACCTCTCTCTACCAGGATGCAAAGAGTCCTTACACTACGCGTCCCATCAGTGGGACATGAAAACAAAAACAAACCCGTCAATTCGTCATTAGTAGCATAGCATCGGAATGAACGGGATGCAAAATGGCGTTCTAATCGAATAAATATTTGTCATTGCGTAATCGAGAGGACTTGTAACAAAGAAAAAGGATGTTTTCAAAAATTATATTATTGGTGATTAGTTTCGAGTGAGCTTCGCGGACTCTTTGTTTCCGGCGACGTGTTCCAGATCGAGTCCCTCGTATTCCTCAGCGGGTCCCGCGTTATCGTAATAGGCGTAGTCGTAGTCATTCTTCTTCGTTGACTTTGGCCTTGGTGTTGTTCCATCCGTGAACTTTGCGGTTGTGGAGAACGGTCGCGCCGATTCGCTAACGTAGGTGGTCCCCCGAGAAGCGGTCGTGCGACTCTGCGATCCCCTTCTGCTGTTAAACTCGTAGTCGTTGGCTGAATAAGATGCTGTAGAAACAGCCCGTCTACAAAAAACAACAATTCATTACACTCAACTTTCTTTCCATGCAACAAATCGAAACCGGAAATGTTCTTTTTACGTTATTTGCATGGATTTGAAGAACTGACAAGTAAAGCGCACTCTAGCGCATTTTTTTGTAACTTTTGGAATTAAAACAGCATGCTAAAAAATCAGTATCAGTAAAAAATTTTAAAAATAACAAATACGGACTCATCTTGACATTGGGTGAGTAAGATGTGCCCGTATTTGTTTGTTTGTTTGTTTGTTGTTTTTGGAAAATTATATTTATTTTGTTTTTGATTTAGAATATTACACAAAAAAACTAATATGATCTACATTTGCAATTTCATTGTATTATTTTAATTTTGAATTGATTAATATTTTTCATTAAGTGCTGCCCCCTACCGTCGCTAAGAAGTAAACTGACAAATTCAAGAAAAAGTATAACAGCTTTGGAACTTGGGTCACATAAAATAGTTGATAAATTGTAATTGTAATTGTTATAATTTCATTAAGTAAAATTTGTTTTTCATTGAATAAGTCTTGTTTAAAACGTTTTCAACTCTTTCGCGAATTTTTCTGGATGTTCATATAGATTATGGTCGCTTTTTAAAAAGTTGTTTGACGTCTTTCATTTTTGAATTGATTAAAAAAAACTAATAGCGAGATTTGAAAGTGGTAGGTATAAACATAACCTCTCAACTAATTATAATCGCAGTTTCGATGGCGCGAGCCACTATGGTGGCGCTTCTAGCGCCATAAAAATTTGTTGCATGAAGAGATCAGTTGCATAAAGAGGACTTGTGTGAAGGGGAAGTCGAGAATATATTATTCCAATGCACATAATAACTACCACCTCTTCGTTTTATTTCAAATTCAACCCAAATTGTAATCAATTATCAATTGTTCAATTTACCTCGGCGTCGGCGTGGTAGTTCTGGGTGACTCGGCAAGATGGTTGATACTGGAAGGACTGAATCCAATCGCAGCAGCAGCGGAGGACCTTGCGAAATCATAGTTGCTCGTGCTGGACTCGTAATACTTGGCCGATTTTTCGTAGTTGGTATACTTGGTGGTCTTTTTCGGACTCTCAGACGATGCATAGTAGTTGGTCGAGTGCGCTTCGGTAGGCCGTTTCTTCTCATCAGCTGTTGATTTTTTTGTCACAGGACTGTACGTAGTGGGCGAGTAGTTGTTGGCCGGATGTCCCCCGTTGGAGTAATACTTGGAAGTTACGGTTTGGAATTTGGCCGAGGGGGCTGCGCTTGATTTAAAACTGTTGCTGTCGCTGTGGAAGCTGTCGTAATAAGCAGTGCCCACGGTTGTTGACGGGTACACTGTGCTGGAACCTCCTACTCTGGGGACACTGTTGTAGGTCCTCTGTTGGAATCCGTATGGGAACAAGTTGGCTCCACTGGACGATGAAGGTGGCACCACCGTCGTGGACTGCGTGTAGGGAGAGTATCCCTCGCTGCTCTTCGAACTAGCTGGTTTCGCCGTCGTCGAGTACTGGTTATAGTTGAAGTTGTTGAAGTTGTTGTAGTTAGCCGATTTTGCAGTGGTTGTTTGGTAATTATCCTGATAGTTGTTGTTGTTGTTGTTGTTGTTGTTGTTGCTGCTGCTGCTTGGTCTGTAGGTCGAGTAAGTGGAGTAACTGGAAGTTGTCGGACGGGCAGTAGTGGAGGTGGTCGTACTGGTAAAGCTGTTGTAGTTATGGTTGTTGTGACGCTGCTGTTGGAAGAAGGGCTGCTGTGTGCTGCTGCTCGCAGGTTTCGCAGTCGTCGTGGGGAAGTTCCTCTGTTGGTTCTTGCTCGTCTGGGGAGGGGGGCTTGTGGTTGAATCCAGCTGCTGCTTTCTGCTAACCTTCCTCAAAGACGACGAGGACGTCTTCTTTTTGGTGTCCTGACTCGAGTCCTGGCGGAAAGACTTTTCTTCCTCGTAGGTCGTGTCCTTGTTGCTCTTCTTGTTGTAGTAGTTGTTGGTGTCCTTGAACGAGGTGGCGACACGATTCACCGGTGAGCGCACCGGGTCGTTACTTTCACTTCGTTGCAGATGGTCCTGGGGCTCGGCGTCGCTGCGAATGCTGTCGTAATGAAGGGACTCCAACCCGGAACCGATTCTGTAAAGGTCAAAATTGTCGCTCGCGTAGTAGAGCGTCGCGGCTTCGCAATCCACGTCATACCAGTCGGCGCAGGTCTGACTCTCCTGATCGAAAGCCGTGTCGTTCGGACAGAGGAATCTGAAGAAAGCCAAACCGAATTTACATAAACTTCTTGTTACAACAACAATTTACATTCATCCTATTCATTATTCAAATTACTATTTGTACTTTCTATTTTATTTATTTTGATAATTCAATTGTATTAATAATAACGATAATTATTATTATTTTTCTAGGGTCACTTCTCTCGCGCTAGAGTAAACGATGTTAACCAAATGTTGAATATTGGACTTAGAAGTTACAAATTGGACTTGAAGTTACAAGTCAAGCGTGTGCAAAAAGTCAACCTCCGATACAAGAAAATGAATATTCATTGTTCCGATTAAACATCCGAGTTAATTTATTCTAGTGTCACCCACGAATACAAAACCAAAGATGTTAGTTTGCTTTTTATGTTTGGTTATATATTTAGTAATTTTTATAATTTGGTAATTTGAATTGTTCTATTTATGTTTGTGAAAGCAGATCAAATGTATTTGGAAATGCGCATAAACTTCTTCTCAGAGCAGATGTTTTTTTACAAACACATTTGCAAGATTTAAGCGGTGGACTCAAAATCACAAATGCCAATTTGAAGGATGCAGGAAAAAATTTTGATACTACGGAAGCTGAAAACGCTGAAGAATTTCACAAACTTGAAGAACGACCCGTACGGACGAAAATATATTTCTAAAATATAAAAAATATTTTCTTTTCGTGAAGAAAATATATTCCGGCAATAAATATAATATTTAATTTATATTTTTTCCATAAATTTCATTATATAAATTTATAAAATATAAAATAGAATATATTTTGGCGGATATAATTTCATACGTGAGGGAATCAGATAAATTCCTGTTTATAAATGAAACAATTGCAAATAACGTCCAAGATATTTTTGCGAAGTCTTTAGAAGAAACTACTTGTCCAGTGTGTTGAGTACGATGTATATGTTTTAAATACAAGCAGTTACTCATGTAATAGATGTAACCAACTCTACATTAATTCGTTGCCTGAGACGAAAAAGGATATATTTCAAAATTTTCCCACGTATTTTAAATTTTTTAAATAAGCTCTTTTCTTCTCAGGCGACGAATTAATAATAATAATAATAATTATTATTATGAACAAGTAAAAAATGGATTCTGTTTCTCATTCTAAACATTTATTTATTTATTTATTTATTCAAACTAATCGGCAGCAGTACAAAACTGTTTTTCCTATATAATGCCATTGGAACACAGTGGTGAAAATTTTATTTACACTTATTTACACAAGATAAAAAGAAAAGAAAATGTGAAATGTAAAGACAGTAGACAATATTTTACAGAAGCAATGAAATAGACGGTGAATAAAAACAAGAACAAAAAGAAAAGAAGTGACATGGTGACTAGAGTTGATCACAGTCTGAGGGCGGGTGTCTGATTAATTTATATATCAAATAAACTTTAAATTTGCTTACCTGTAATCCTGGACGTAGCCGGCTACTGATACGCACACGTGGAAAAGTTGACAGTCGGTTTCAGGATCCGCGTAATAGCTACCTATGATCTTGTTACGACAGCTGAATGAAGTGTCCGGCATGTACTGCTGTGAATACCTCGGCGCAGGACGTTGCAGGCAGAGGACACAACTCCACAAAACCCCTGTGACCAAAGCAATTAAATTGTTCATTTTCAAATAATATAAAATAAAAATAAATATTTTTGTATCTCTCTTGCAAATGATGCCTTGTTGGAGCAACGTTATTGTTGTTATTCAGTTATTTAGTATTCCTAAATTTGTTTCAGCGACTTTTTTAAAATGGTTTGAACGAAAAAATATATTCCGTTTAGTAATGTAAATTAAAATAAAAATCGACAGTTTGTAATGAGAAATTTATGAGAAATCGGTTGATTAATTTTAGAAAACAGATCAGGACTGATTTGAAAAGAAGAGGAGAAAAAAAATACGGTGCGATCAAAAAAGGAAAACGAGATTATTACCGCAGGCAAAGGTCGCAGAGATTGCACCTTAGGTCGGATTTCACCCGGCGGTCGGACATTATATATTTTCCTTCACTATTCATTTTTCATCGAGGAGAAAAGGTCTGATAAAACTTCGATTCAAATTCTAACCCGCGTTATTTTTTAACCGACAGTCTTCACCTTGAGATATCATCTTGCACGATGATATGCAACTTTTCCTTTCGTTAACATTTATTATAAATGTGAATAAATTTCTTCGCTTATTTTTTTTCTATACGCTCTTTATAATTTTTTTGTGGCTTCAACTTGGTCTAATTTTGTGAAACGTGCGTGATTTCGTAATTGTTTTGAATGACTTTTTTTCTCAAGATTTCTACGCTCAGAATGCCGCACAAGTAAAACAAACGAAAGTAAAACTGAAAATGATAAAAAAGATAAAACAAATCATTTAAACGGACGTTAATTATAATTGTTCATCGTAACTTGACCTTTTTTCCCCTCAATGGTTTACGGTTAATACTTTATTATGCCTCGCACAACTTTTTTTGCTGGTTTTTCATCAAGT
This sequence comes from Trissolcus basalis, assembly GCA_025266255.1. NCBI lineage: Eukaryota > Metazoa > Arthropoda > Insecta > Hymenoptera > Scelionidae > Trissolcus > Trissolcus basalis. Next base: position 11,776 of record JAAMPD010002585.1, read on the forward strand.
GTGAAAACACAACGTTTCATTATAAACTCTTCACGGATCGTTGACCGCGCTTTATTCACTTTTCATTTTCTGTATATCATTAAAGAAATCAATTAACTTATTTATTCTTATCAAACGAAATACAAACAAAGAAAAATTTTTGTTACATCAGTTCTCAATAAAAAGTCTTTGTCGATCAAAAAATTATGAATATTGAACGATCAGTATTTTTTTTAATTTTTCAACATATGAAATTGATTTAAGTTAGAATATTTTTTTAACAAAAATGAAACTGATGGAAAATTAGAATCAGATGTATAAAAATTGGATCCTAATTTTGGAAGATAAAATTTGTATCCAACCTTTTTTATTTGTAATTATTTTTTATCGTAAACACAATTTTAAAAAGTTTACAGTAGTATACAGATTGAGAGAACAAAATTTTATTATGTTTTCATTAGACTTCATAGTTTTTCAAATTTTAATGTTATGTTAATGTTGAAACCCATTGTGACGCATTATAGGCTTCGTGTGAACTATTAAATTGTTCCACAGTAACCTAGATTGCAATAAAAAAATTTTTTCGCCAAAGTCGATTAAAAGAGAAAAAAAAAATTAAGAAGCAAATAATAATTAAACAATTACAGTGATAAAATAGTTACAGCAATACTAGAAAATACAAAAATCTTTTACTTTTGAAAGTGAAAGTTTTTTTTTATATTCATCTTTCTCGAATTTTATTTTGAGATGTCAAAAAACAATGATGTTGATAAATAAAAAAATGAATAATAATTCTCCCTAATAAAGTTTCCGGTTCGGATTGACTAATCGTGAGATTTGCACAATTTCATGTACAATGCTGATAGAACAAACTTTTTTCCTATTCATAATACGATGGCGCAAATGAGTACATCCAGTTTGTATTTAATATGCAAGTTCCACTTTGTTGCTCCAGGTATACAAGGCATACAAAAACACATGAGAACTTTCCGTTTCAATACAATCGCACAGGCACAACAAAAGGGGTACTCGCACGAACAGGACGATTGGTGATCTACAAACTTTGCTCTCTCACAAACACAACTTTTCAAAAAAAAAAAAACAAAAAACCATAATATAAGAACAAAATGAATAAAATAAAAGATGAATCAAAATGTTTGAAACTAAAATGATGAAATAATTTTGTTGAACGAAGAAATGAAAATATATTTTAAAACCAGTAGTTTGATTATGAGATGGGTGAAAATATCAAAATAGAGAGAGAGGCAAAAAAAGACACAAAAAATATTGAAAAAACACAAATAATTTGACGAATAAGAAACGCACCAGAAAAAAGAGCAGGATGAAGATATTTGGGCTTGCGCGCGTCATGTTGTTGGTTGTGGTTAACAAGCGCGGTTAAAAAGTTTTTTTGGCAAAGATTGCGCGAACTTGTGCGCTGAGTTCCGGAATCGCGTGGCGCGAGTTCGTTCGAGTCGGCAGCGGCTTGATCGGACGCGAAGATGCAACTAACTGTCGCGTCGCTGAAGAGGAGCCAAAGAGAACATCAGCGAGAGGATCGCCTCTCTTTTTTCACCCGAGGAGGGATAGCACTCGCGCGCAAGGAGAACGTTCACGCGAGACGTAACATGTTGTTATGTCATGAAGGCCCTTTGCGATTCTGCCATGCATTGCTCGAATAACTGCGATGACAAGTGGAAGGAAGATGCTCACCGCGAGAGAAAGTTCTCTGCGCCCCCAAAAAATCCGAACGTGCGATGCCACTCGGCAGTCGCTTTTCCATTCACTAATATATCACGCCGAGGTCAATCAAAATCAAATGTTCATTCATCCAATGATTTGTCCTACAAAAAAGCATAGACGCTACTTTTATTATGACCGTGTTTAAACACTCTTCTTAACTAATGCCACGGTTCTTTGTAGGTGTGAATCAATTTGGATGTGTTTGTTTCTATGCAATTTTACGTAATACAGTATAGTATTTGTAGTTTTTTTTTTTTTTTTTTTTTTTTATTAACCAAATTGACAAAAAATCATGAGTTGTAAGTTTGTAATTTGTTGAGTTTTTTAAGAGTATAATTGTACAATCATTATATAATATATATAATTTTTTTGAAAATAATTCTAGTTTTTATAATTTTTTTCTTTTTTCATTTTGTAAAATGTATATATTATTTTACACTTTATTCTTTGTATTGAAACACACAAATTTATACTTTTTATAAGGACTTATATTTTACATTATTGTATAGAAGCCTGTGTACGATTTGTACACATTTGATATCTAAACACGTAATTAATAATAAATAATAATATTGCGAATTA
>JAAMPD010002586.1:0-14057 GCA_025266255.1 Trissolcus basalis
TGAGTCTCTCGACAGAAACCTCCTCGCGGTGAGACTCGGGCAATGATTATATTATTGATAAATATTAAGTTAAATAAATATTCAATCAGTATTAATTAGCTAATGTCTGTCTATACTTTAATGATGTGAAATTATTTATTTATGAAAAAATCGGACACAAGCTAAATTATTATTTATCGGACGCATCGTCGATAATTTTGTTTGGGGAGTTAGCGCGTAGCGTGCAGGGGGCGCAGCCCGCCTAGCGGGCGTAGCCCCCTAGTTTCAATAAAAACAAGTGTTTTCAGTTTTGCCACCAAAAAATGCATCACGAGGATTCAACAGTTCAATGATTGAATTTTATTTTAAAAATTGCTTATCATTCTCAGTTAAATTTTTATTATAATCGCACTTCCACATCTCTATTAAATTATAATTCGAATTGCATATTTTTTAAGAAATTGTCATTGTGCTTTCATACTGATTTCGCATCGTTTCGTTACAAATTTTTTTAGAAATTGGATTGTCACGATCATATTGAAAGCATTTTGGACAGCCATGCCAAAAACAGCTGTGAAATTAATGAACTGTTTTGATCTTAGTGTCTATATCTTCGTGGAAACCATCAACGGGTAACCTATTTTAAATTCGGACCCCGCGTAAACAATTGTATATTTCCCATTTTGTTCAACTATCGTCAACCATTGTAAAGCTTTTATAGATTACTAATCACCTTATCTGTAGCCACAACGCGGAATCATTGATTAAGTTTCTGGTTTCAAATAATTTGCACGATATAATCTGTTACAAGCAGAAGCAATCATACAGTTATCTTTGAAAGGACAAATACTACCGTTGTTAATAAAAATATCCTCAAAGACCAGGCAAGCTTTTCTTAAAATTTCTACTTCTAATGAAATTCTCTGAAAATCGAAAATATAATCAGTGTTTTTTGATTCATTTTACCAAGCTGGAAATTTTGAACGGTCATCAGAAGACATTGAGTCAGGTGAATAAAAAGATATATCAGAAAGCGGTCCAACATATTTTTAATTTTCCAGTTTATTAAAAAGATGTGGAAAATAACCTTTGTAAGAACATAAACCAAACGCTTTCAGAAGTTCACTGAGCCTCATATGAAAATAATTAAGTAAATCTATGAAAGCAGTTTTTCCAAAACTCATGCGCATAATATTTGTACCATTCAAAGTTAATTCAAGGACAACTTTTTTCGAACTCATAATAAACTCTAGTATGAATTGTGAATCATAAAATTTAGCATTATGAGCTATACAAATTAGTTTTGAAAATTTTTCTTTAGATTTATAAATATGAGATACGAGTTGTTCGATTGGTTTTTTTGAAAAAACATGTTCCCGTGTACCTAAAAATCTACAATTATCTTTCATATTTCATAAGACGACGAGTGCATACTAGATTTACAACACAAAAGTTTGGTACCTGCAAATGTGTGTTACGTAATGCGTACCATTACGTTAGTTCGAAATGAAATAATTCATTATTTTGAGATATTCAACTGAATAGATGAAAATTTGAGCCAGAAAAGTTCCTAGCAATACATTCATTTAATTATGCATGCCACATACAAAAAACTCATTGAATTCTTTCCTTCCGACTTGAATCGGTAGACTCATCTTAAATCCGTAATCTCAAAATTGTTTCACGGTAAGAGACTTAGTTGACTGTTCTCAAATAGTTCAGCAACAAGTCTGAGACTGCTCGAGAAGAAGTCAATTCGATAGGTTGAAATCGTGAGTTAAAGTCATTCGAAACCTTCCTGTGCCCGACGCCGCTGCCCGGACACACGATCTGAGCCATCCACCAGAGTCCTGTACGAGAGCCTTGTTACCAGTTCCAAACCGCCGATCGTAAGTAAATTTTATTAAATTAAGTTACTAATCACAAATACTTATTTCGAGTATTAAGTATTCGCAGAATCGCAACTAGTGCTTCAACAAACTGTTTGGTTTCTGGTTGTTAATTCGAGAGTATATTAATACTTATAATATATGTATTCTAGATTGTTGCTGGGTGTTCAGAAGGTGTTTCGACAATCACTGTTTGACATATTCTGTAACTTACCAGTTAACAATCTGAAAAATCTCTCCTTTCATTTGATCTGTAAGTTCAAAGGATGTTATTGGTGCTTATACAATCCTGTTTGGCAACTGATTATTATCTAGCGATTCGAGCAGATTAAATTCTCTTGTTTAATAATTGTTCACTATTTCTTCCTGGTTGATATTGTCTGTTTCTGATGGGTCGACAGAATTGAGCGAAACTCATTTCTATTTTTAACAATTCTATTCTTTTTTCCCTTAAGTGCCTAATATCCGTATTGATCACGACAACGAGTCGGATTTCCCCCGCGGTTATCATACTGAAGACTGGATCGAGGACCAGCCAGTACCTGACACAGACCTGGTCCCTTACATTCGACCCCAAGAGGGACCCAAACTCGCTATTCCTCTCCCGGACAAGGCCGTTAACAACCGGAGCTTGTTGTCAAGGCAGATCCGAAGTAGAACAACAGACCTTTCATTATTAGACGAGCTAAATAATATTAAGACGACATTTACAGGAGTTGAACTCCTAAACAAATTTAAAAAATTTAAGATAGAAAAAATAGGGCAAATAGATTGTAGTGTCACAACTAACAATGTTAAAGTAGAAAACCATAGTATAGTTAATAACATAACAAATGTAAAGGAAATCAGGCCAAATCCTTGTGGTTGGTCAGACAACAAACTTAACGAGTTTTATGCTAATTTCTGCAACCCAAATGTAATTACGGCTATTAGGGCCCAATTGAATAACTTGTTATAAAAAGAAAAAACTATAAGCAAGGGAAAATATATTTTGTCTAGGCTAAGTAAACCCCCGACCACTGTCAATTTAGAATAGAGTTGTTAAAAATTGTACTTCTTTTCAGTATATTGAAATAAACTTGTAAAACTTTAATCTGTTTCTCTATTCCAATCCTACGCCCTGCAAGCGTGTTCCTAAACTTATTCCTCTGTTAGTCCTCAGGATGCAACACGTGTTAAATTTTATCTTCCGAAATAACATCTTGACGCGACTCAAAATCATAAAACAAAAAAGAGATGACACTCTTTTTTTTTTTTTTTTTTTGAGTGATAGCGGTGTCATATAACAAGAGTGGTTCACATGCTTTTCTGCATTGCTAACTCTACAATAGATATGATCGTGATTAAAATCTCACGTGATTGGATGATTGTGATTCTCATCAATTTTACGAATAAAACATAATTCGCATAAACGGACGGCTTTGCAAACAGATGTCGATTTTTTTTTGTTAAAACATATGTATTAGATTTCTTATGATTTGAGAAACAAATTTCAGCCTTGAAACGTCTATTGCAATCTTTACAACTTATCATTTTTGAAACATTGTGACATGAATGTGTGGCTAAACATTTTTTACATTTAAATGTACATTGATAACTATTTTTTGTTGAGAAAGTCTTTTAACATAATTCACAAAAAATTTCTACAGCAAGAGCACCAGTCAAACTTAATATTGGTGCAAAATGCTCATGATCATCGTAATAAATAATATGTAATGTATGAACAATTTCCCCATGAATATTTATCACAATATCTGAGCCGTCAGAAATTTTTTCTTCAAATTCCGCAAAATTATTAGAATTATGAATATTGATACAAATACCTTTCAACGCGTAATGTATTTGAAAGTTTCCAATTTTACGCAAACCACAACCGTCGATTCGTATTTGAACATTTGCTGATTTTGTAATTTCAATACTTTTTTGCTTTTAAACGGAACATTTTAGAGCTCTAATTTTTTTTCCAATATTCATGAAGAGATCCTGACAGTAAGTGATCCCTATTTAAATAAGCCCAGGCTACAACAATTGATCGCAGAAGGCTTTTATTATCACAATTAGTAATTGAAATTATTGATCGATTACGCGTATTATCATTTGAAAATTTCAACCCTCTACCGCTTCTAATATTTTCAACAATATTACAGAAAATCATTATTCTATCAGTGACGTCAACCATTAAATTACTTCGAGTAACACTGAACAACATCGTACTTATACTATGTGCATTAGAGTCACTATTAAATCTGAAAGATTGCCACACGTTTCCATCCGAGAATGTTTCGGCCGAGCGAGAAATTCCAATATAATCATCTTCCTTATAATCTTTTTTCAGGAAATCAACCAATTCTTGAAAACAAGACTCAAAATGTTTGATTATATCGTCATTTTCATCGGGCTTCGTGAATTTTACATTTATTTCGCGTCCTAAAATACCGAATCTTCTGAATTTCCGACGACATTCAGACGAAACAATGAATTTATCGCTTACATATTCTGAAAGGTCTGCTGCGGTCACTACAGGTGACGGTAAAACTCTCGGGACAAACGGTGGGTACACGAGACGCACTTCAGGTAGTGGCGCCGAAAACACATCTGGTACGCTCGCACTTGTTGACGCTCCATCGTTGATTTTCTTCAACGTCATACGCCTGGTCAGAACTTTTCCTCCTGTCTGATTTCCTGATCCTTCATCTGAAAATTGTCAAATTTATATGATTATTTTTTAATCCTATAAGTCCTCGTGATCCTTTTATGACGAAAATGACAAAAAATAACAAAAATAACAAAAAAAAATAACAAAAATAACAAAACAAAACAACAAAAAACTTACGAAAATAATAAAAAAAAAAAAATTTTTAATCGAAAAATATGAATTTTGACGTAAAAAAACAGAGAATTGAACAACGTTTTAGCTTGAAAAAAATATAGAAAATTTCGATGTAAAAAAAAATAAATTGAAAATTGTAGCAGGAAAATAGAAACAGTTGAAATATATCGAAAACCGTGACAGAAATAAAAGTAAAAATGTAGGGAAAAACGTCAAGATAATTTAACTTAAAAAACGACAGAAAAAATTGACAAAAACATTTGACATATAAAAATTAAAGAACCAACCGATGGAATTTGGTATCTCAATATTTTCGATAATTTCATCTAAACCGTCGTCTAGCATTTTGGCACTATTAAAAATGTCGTCTAAACAATCGTCGAGCATTTCGGCTGTTTTTAAATAAAAATCCAATAATTAAAATATAATTTTAAAAATTATGTTACTAAAATACTCGAAAATTGAAAGAAACTTACTTCAAGCTTGCTCATAACGCTGTTTAATCAGTCTGCTCAAAACAAGATCACGATCTAAAATCTTTTTTCCAGCCATTATGATAATGCAGAAACTACCTTCGAAACACTCGGCACTGAATGCTTTTTTGATTTCACCAACACTCGAATCATTTAATATAAACTTTATATCACTCGTCAATTTGTTCAAACTTGCACTGTTCCAAATCGAACGATAGTCCAACGCACTAAAATATTCTTTCAAGACTTTATTGTGCGTAATCACTTCGCGCATCAAACCGGTCAAACACTTTTTTGCTACCGTAATATTCATTTTCGTTTGATTTTGGAAACTAAACTGATAAAAATTCAAACATTTTACCCTAAAAAATATCTTCGTTTGAGATTGGTGCAAATCAGGATGGTCTTTTATTTTTAACATTTTTTATGTCATAATTAAGTTTTCCGATGCATCGATGCAGCATGAATGTCCCCTGGAGTGCCGAAAACGCAAGGCTAAAAAAATTACTGGAAATTAGAGTTTTCTCACAAGGTCAAATCTCACCTCTGTAAGAAATATTTTTTCAATTAAAAAAATTAACTTGTCCATGATTGGTAGTAATAAATATATCATTCAAACGATCTAAATAGTATAAAGTCACAGGTTCAACTCATGCATTTCATCAGTCAGTTTTCTGCTTCAACATGAATTCTGTCTTACCGAACGTCATCTTTACAGTCTTTTCTGCTTAACGCGTCGAAATCAGAGTTCGCGATTATCGGTATGATAATTGCGACGTGCGAAGAATGGTTAAAATTTTGTAAGTTGAATAGTCTGAATAGTTTTTTGAATTATACGTCTTTTCTCTATGTTACAGACAATGAAAATAAACAAAAAGACTCTTTATGCATGAGAAAACATGCGATGGATTAGTGCTTTCAAAACCTTGTATTAATAATTTACTTTCTGTGCTTAAAGAATATAATAATGTCATCGATGGTATTTACGACGCTATGTCACAAGATATTTATGACTCGACATATAATAATCTTCGTTATCAAATAGAATGTCATGTTAGTCGTTGGTATTCTAATATAGCAAAAAACGTTGTTTCAATCAATGTACCATAAAATGTATTTATATTTAATATGCAATTATGATAAAGAAAACAAAAAATGTAATGAAAATTAATAAATGCTGTGTAAATATAAAACACATGTTTCTATTATTGATTTGATAACCTCCCTAATAATACCTTTTTGAAATATTAGAATATGTAGAAATATTATTCGAAATACCAGAAATTTATAATACTATAAGAGCATAAGAAAAGTCATTTTCTCGAGTTATTTAAAGACTATTATCCAGGGGGTCTCCGCAGCTACCTGCTTATACTTTCTCTTTAACAACCCATTTAATTTCAGATTAAACCTATAAATAATATCATAATTCTCATTTTCAAATGAACTCCATTCATAATATTAATATATAATACGTATTATTAATTATGATATCCGATTTTTGAATTCTAAATATGTAGGAAGGGGGGCCCTAACGCGGCGCCGTCGCCAACCCCGAAAATACGCACCTATTTTTAGGCCGTACCATATATGGCAGAAAGTTCCCATTAGTCCTCTATACTACTGTCGTGGAGTGATTTCTTCCTGGTCTAACGGCGTCAGGAGGTTCGTGGTAGCGGTACCGGTAGTGGTAGCGGTCTTGGGGTCATAATCAGGAAAGTTTCTTCACTCCCTGTAAAGGACGTAGGAGCATATGAGGTAGCCGGGAGATCGAGATAAGGCGGGGTAGTGGCACTGAAATCCGGAGATCTCGGCGGCGATATGGCGGGGAGACCAGAATAATAATTGGGAAAAGCTTTCAGGAAATGATTTAAAGCTGCCAACCGATTAGCATCAGATTCATTTAAGAAATCTATCAGGGCTAGGTTTTCTTTAAAAGTTGAAAGATTGGTGTAGCGAAGGTTAAACGTTTTGAATTGTCTTTTGACTTCTGCTAATGGAATTTGATGATATATTCAGAACTTGACTTTTCTATCTCGATTATCGGTGGTGCATTTGATTGCAGCCACCTGCTACTCAATTTCTAATTTCTTCTCCCCCCCGAGACGCGCAGCTTTAGTGAGGATTTGTTTCCTCAGGAAAGCTACTACATTACTGTCCCTCACTGTCAATGAAAAATAATTAAGAATGTTAATCCTTTTTTGACTCGTAGTGAGGTGAGAGACTGGAGTGTGTCTAGAATTCTTTCATAACCAATGAAATCTTCGAAAATTGCTGTGAATTCTCCTTTTTAGAATGTATGAACAGCAATTAAAATTGATTCTTATTGTTATGCAATTCTGAGTTACACTTCCGTTTTCAGATAAGTGAGGGGTAAAAATAAAATCAAAAATTTTTTTCTTACTTTTTCTGTGGTTTTCTAAAATTGATCAGGCTTTTAGACGTGAATCCGCAGTTCCAGGAGGTCTAGAACTGGTGATTGCAGTTACACACTCAGGATTATTTTAACTTTTTATTTACTTTTTTGACTGAACTGACAATTTTTATTGTAATTAGTATTGGTTCTATCTCTGATGGTTTTATTTTTGAACAATGAAAAGAGATTTTGCTTCTTAGTTCAAAGGAACCAGATCTCAGATCAGAACAGGATTGTACTAAGTTGGCACCTGGGCCCTACCAGCAGAGGGTGGGATTAGTACACCGCGATTAATCCAACAAAAATTGGAATTACCTTAGAGAATCGTCCACAGAGATGCTCTGATTAGAAAAGTGGTAGTACACCACTCTAGATTTTTGACATTTCTTTTAATTTTATGGATATCCGGTCAGAACAAATAGGCACACATAGCTTAATGATTTTCATCTCAAGTTTTATTTGCTTGAAATAATTCATTACTCTATTTTGTAAGAGTTAGCTATGAATATTGGCGTCAGCGAGACGCTCTTTTGTATTAGATTCTCGCTTGGTGTCGAAAATCTTGCTCATGTGTTATTTAATGTTCCCAGATGTTCTGACACTAGATTTGAAAGATTCCTTCGATTAAATAATTTTAATAATTTAAAAATGTTGAATTGTTATAAAAATAAGACGGGATTCCATGATTTCGTCACAACATGTAATCGCATATAAAGCAGTATCTACAAGCTTTGGAGAAAATAGCCAGTTTGCAGAAACCCTTAACAAGAGACGAATTCACGCAGGCATATGATTTGTCGCTGCTCATTCGGTATGGAGTATTATTATTAAAATTTACCTATTGATGATATTATTTTTAGGTATTTTATCAATGGCAATGAAAGCGCAACAGACACTCGACGATTGCGAGCCTTGAAACACAACACGGCACCGGATTATAAAAGTCAATTTTTCAAGACAAAGCCTCTAAATGTCTTGACGTTTACCAACGATGATGTGTTCGAGTATACATGAAAAATGAATAACACGTCTTTCCAGTACCACATTTCACTTTTGTGAATGATTGCAAACAACTTGCTGGTTCGTTCTAAGTTCATTTTTTTTATCAAGTAAACAGTATTTCTTATGAGTGAAAAAGTAATTTTTGATGATGGAACAGTTTCTTTTGTCGGCGAAGTAGTCTATTTTGTTAATAATGATGTCGTTTTTACAAGAAAACCTTAATTTTAATAAAGAAAAATAGTGATTTTTGTGGATAAAACTATGTTTCTTGCCGGCAAAAAGTTTGTCAGTTGATAATTCGGTATTCACTATCGGTATAACTTTTTTTTCACTACTCACAATTCTCTTTGTTTAAGATTTTTTAGATTATCGCCTCGCTTTAGAACAAGACATCATCGATCACTTTTTCCATCTATTCGCAAAACACTGTCTCGATGCTTCATATGAAAATGGAAAAAGCATCAGCAATCCCAAAGCTCCGATTTAACTTTTCACTTCTATGCAAAAGTGGAAATTAGCAACGAAAGTTGGACTTAAGCCTTGATCCAAAATATCATTCAACATATTAGCTTCAAGATTGCTGATGGTGAAAACCACAACTCTCACATACCTCGACGCGCATCAATCTTTCTGGCGATTTGACAAAGACGATATTGTGCGTTCACTGGAAGCGCAAAAGTTTACTATATTTTAAGGTGAACTTTCCGACGCTGATTACACAGATTGGTTCGAAGTTGTCGAAACCGCACATTTATTCGGTGATCCCTTGATGTCTGTTCGTACGGAGGGCATTGTGAAAAAGACGAAAAACCTAGTTCAGTTTCAGCAACAAGAGTACACCGTTGAGCAACCGAAACTCGTCACTGCGACACCAAACCCAGCGGAACCGCCACAACCGCCGCAACCAGCACGTCTACTCTACAATCTCCAGTAGATTTTCTTCTTTCATATGGAATCACGAAGTTATGCGATACGCCTTCATCATCTAAAACTCATGAAACTGTGGATGTTGCGACGACTTTCAGGGTTCAATCGACGGTCGCATCAACTGCCTGAGCTCCAAAACCGCCACTTGTTCTGCCGACCTCCGAAGCTCCAGCGCAAATCAGGGCTAAACAACGCAATCCTTTCATCAAGAAAATCGCGACACCTGAAAAAGTTACCTCAAAGAATACGTCACCGCCAGCCATTGCAAGGACCGCAAATGCCTTAACAGCGAACAAATCAACCTCCTGGGCACTGTCATCACCCAATATTCATTCCGCCGATTTCCGGAGTTTGTACGCAAATTAGAGCTGAATCACTAAACCCGGTAATCAGGAAAGGGGTCGCAGCCCCTTAACACGCTGAGAGTTCAACATCCTCACTCTCTCCTTCATACATTACAATATCTTGTATCTCCTTCATACCATTACAAACATGAGTTCACAATTAAAACCCTCTTTGAATAATATGTGAGTATGGAACATGACTAAGTTTCCTGTAAAAACCCCTGTGCAATAAGAATTGCCTTCGAAAGGAGGGTCCAATTGATATGAAATCTTCTGAAACATCTTCTGGACACCTTTCCTGGGGTAATTTTTTCTTAGTCCCAACCCATAAAATTATTAAATTGTCGGTTTAACATCCTTACTTTTCCTTCTGTTCATTACGGTGTTTTGGAAAGAGGGTGCTTTTTTCACGTCGCTGATATGCTCTAACGTTAGTTTTAAAATAAGAAGTCTTATATAGAATCCTAACAACATGCTTCTTACCGTACTCTTCAAGACTTATCTTGCGTGAACTAAAATATGCTAATTCTACTAAGATACCAAAGAACAATATTAGTTCAAATGGGACACAATAATGATTTCTCATTTACGTTAGTCCATTTGCCTCTGAAGGAACTCTATGACCCTTAGGGTACTTCATTAACGTGACTCCCTTTGCCTCTCACGCAACTTTTTGAGTCTCAAGGTACATTTTTACCGTCGCTGATGAGCACTTGCATTGGTTCGCAACTTATAAGTCGTCTTATATAGAAGCTTAGCAATATGCTTCTCACCGTACTCTTTAAGGCTGTTACATGATGCGTACATCATGACATATTTGCAACCGTAAAGATAAGCACTGATCCACTGCGTCATAGGACCCATTCCTAGACGCAATGAATCACCCAACTTTTTTATCGACAATCGAAAGAGAAGTTGAGACTTAGTTATCCACGACTTTTAATATCGCGCTAAAAAAGTTAATTATCTAATTAACTTAAATATTAACAACAAAATGGACATAATCATACCTTCTACTCACTCAACTAGTTACTCACAAGTTGAGATCAACCGATTGAACAACTTAATTCAGAAAATAGGTCTTAACTTTTCAACATCAAATAAAAAACTATTGTTATTATTTTAATATAAACAAAGTTGATAAAAAAGACAAGAAACATATCCTTTATTATAATAAATTATAATATCACATAAAATGTATATCGTTTAGATGTTATTAACAATCAAATATCTGGAACACAGGAAATAGGTCTTGACTCTCAACATTAAATAAGAAATTATTGTCATCATTATTAACGAAATCAGGACTCACAAAGGGAAGATAAATATATCTTTTAGTATAAATAAACATAATATTATATAAAACGCTTATTATTAAAGCGTTATTAAACAATTAAGGAACAGGTGCAAGTAAAAATATCTTGATTTTATTATCATATACAAACTAAGGAAACCTTAAGATTAACATTGTTTTATGAATGATAATTATAAATTGGCACATGCCAAAAAAAACAATGACACGAGTGCAATAATTAGGCGACATAATAACAGTTCAATGAATTTTATTTCAATACAACAAACTACGTACAATATGATACACTGAAATTCTTACATAAATTAATTATATAAAAAAGCAAAATAAGCAACCTAATTGCAATTTAATCCAAAAGCAAACACTTATTTTAAGAAAACAAAACATGGCCAACAATTGAGCTAGGAAAACAACTTCATTTTTTGACATTTTTAATAACAATTTTTATGCAAATAACCCTATTGCCAAAGATATTTTGTCTTCTACAAAATCCATTAGACGCAAGATATAATGAGCTATTTATAGACGCATGATATTAATACGGTTGAAAAGTTATGAAACTGGTCCTAATATGGCAATATGATGCGTCAATGGACCAGACCTTCTAACGCTTCCGAGTACGGAGGCTCAATTCACCTTTCCTATGGCAATAAAACGGTCATAAAATACTCAAAAAACATGGAAAACGTTTTTCGGCACTTAACGAAAAAAACAAGATGACAAAACTTGCTCAGGGGAAATCAACCTTTGACCGATGGTCAGGTGGGGAAACCCCACCCAAAGGTCCCATAAGGCCCCATGTATTTGATTTTCTTTAAATATACTGTCCGCGACCTGGGAAATCAGTTCTCATCCTCGAGCCAGTCCTTGCTCATCCTCCGAGACTCCGTCCAAGTTATCATTGTTCGCGAAGTAGTGAATTGTCGCCAAGTTGTTCCTCGTCGTTAACAAGTTGTTCTTCGCCGACGATCTCAGCCTTGCGGCTTACCGCCGACTCTCGAGTCCGATCTTGACACCGTCAATTATTACCTGTTGAAAAGTAAGATTTTGTATAAATTGTATTTCATATTTTGAAACAATATTTTCATGCTCATTGTTGACGATTTATATGTACCGAACTTACATGTCAGCTCATCCTCACGTTGTCATTACTCCATGCATTTCCAGTGACCTCATTTCATACCATCTCATTCAATTGACATTTTTCATGTAAACTTCTTAACGAACATTTATTTCCTTTCGGAAGTTATCAAAAGCGTTAACAAAACTATCCAGCTTAACCGCAAGATAGTTGTTAACTAATTTTTGTATTAAACAACCGACCTATTTTTCAATAACAACGGTCATTCTCTAAAACAAATTAAACAATTATTTCTTTAATCAGAAGTTGTCACAATTGATCGAAACACTGTTCAGCCTCACAGCAAGACAGTTGTTAATCAAAATTGTAAATAAACAACCGATTTATTTAATTAACAATGTTCATTTTTAAACTGATTTCAATCATTCTTTTTCTTAATCGGAAGTTGTCACAATTGATTAAACACTGTTCAGCTTAACAGCAAGACAGTTGTTAATCAAAGTTGTAAATAAACAACCGATTTATTTAATTAATAATATTCATTTTTGGAATCAACCGAATCATTTTTCTCTCTGATCGGAAGTTGACGTAAGCGTTAAGACACTATCTAATTTAACCGCAAGATAGTTGTTAAACAAATTATAAATAAACAACCGATCACTAACATTCATTATTGGTAATTTCTTCCCTTCATCGGAAGTTGTCGCAATTGTTAATACGACTATTTGACTTGACAAAAGGATAGTTATTAACAATTGGTGAATAAACAACCAACTAAACATTTATCTTCTCTTGAACCGAAATACTCTTCTGCCATTACTTCGTTTACTTTCGAATTAAGCCTTCATTCCACATACCACATTTCTACCCCCGAACCCAATATAATTATTTCCCTTCATTCTATCAGTGGAAAGTGGACAAATCGAATGCGTCCCCAGATCTTCCGACAATTGGGAATCTTTAGATGAAATTTTGTTTGGGGATTGCAACTCCGCTCCAAGCTCAGACGCCTCTCCATCTCTTGCGCTACTTCCTTGCAGTTCCGTTGCACCTGACTCTTGCAGCACCGCTGCACTTAACCCAGCTGATTCCGTCGTAAACAAAAAATTGAAGTTCCAAATAAAAAGTCTTGTACGATTAGTTAGGAGTCGCGCCGAAAAGCGAAACCAGACAGAAATATTAAATAGAATAACCTCGCTTCGCAACGAGCATAAGGGAGAGGAATTATTGTTGAAATTAAAAGAATTAAAAAGTGAACAAAGCACAATAAATGTGCAGTTAAATCAATATAATGATAATAGAGTTGTAAATCGAATCGTAAATATTAAACCTCTCTCTAACCCTCTGAACGAAAGCGACGGGAACTTAGCGACCTTTTATAGTAAATTCGAGATGCCCACGTTTACGCGGGCTTGCGAAAACTCTTTACTAAACCCGAGTTCTTGGCTTATGTGAGTTCAGTCGGTAGAGCAGAAATAAAAAGGTTGAATAAAAATAAAAATGAAATCATTATAGAATAAGTTGTTAAATAATCAAAAAGGACAATTAATATGAATAAATTTCGTTTTAATTAAATTATCTTGTTATTTTTCCACCTCACTCCTCATTCATAGAATAACCTCAAATCTAGTTAGAGCTTGATTTCTTTGATTGCCAATTTTAAATCAGAATTGTCGTGTGGAAACTGTATTACTCTTCGGACGTAACACACTCTTATTTATATTATAAGATTTGTGTAGGCGAAGGATGCGTTTTTCGGTTACGCGTGCAAAACTTATCAGGACAATATTTCCTAGAGTTCGCA
>JAAMPD010002587.1:0-14052 GCA_025266255.1 Trissolcus basalis
ATTCACCGACACTGACCGTCTTTTTTTTTTTTTTTTTTTTTTGGTTTTCATCTTCATCCAATTTTTGGGGCCAATATCTCGCACCCTTTTTTACAAAATAACAATTCTAAAATTTAATCTAAACTTGGAATTTCGCACTGTTTTTGACGTGAATTTTGAATTTACATTCTGACAGTTTTTTTTACAACGTTATGAAAATCGAATTATATACATTTATTATTTTATTTAATTTCATCAGTAAAAAATTTAATGTTCTAAGTTTGTGTTGTTTATAAGACATGTATAATCAAAAACATGTTTTTCAAATGATAATTACTAAGATTAATTTCTGTATTCTATAATTAATTTTGAATTAAGTTGTCAAAATCTGTCCAATTAATTTATCAAGACAAATTTTTAAATGTTGATATATAAAAATAATAAAAAGTTAGGAAACCTCTTCTCTGGAAATCCAGAATTTGTTAGAAATTAAACCATGTGTACTTTTAGTTGTCATAAATAATTTGGCAAAGTATGAACTAGTTTCACAAACTCGAATTCAAGAACTTTGATTTGAAACTATTATAAAATTGTATGTCTTGTAAATCTATTTGTAATATTTTTTTTTGTATAACACATTAGATTATTGGTATATGTTCCGGCTCAAAAATTTTTTTCTCTAACAATTTAACATTATCAAGAATTTTAAACCGATAATTTGGTGTTTTCTTTAAGATCAAACTCCAACTTTCTCTCAAAGTTATAATCTTGACTATCTTCTTGGAAAAATGAAAATTTTCTATTTGTATTTCTTTTGTTATGACTAGTTAAATCCTACATCTGACAGGTTTTTCGAACTTCAGGATTCCATTAGAGTCATTATGAATTGACAGTATTTTTGATGCACCTTATTATATAGCCTGGCATAAAATCTGCTGTTTCAAAATTAATTTATAAACATGTTATGTATACGTTAAATAAAAAAAAATATATTTTATACATTTCCAAAAAACTGACAGTCTTAAAAAAGATGCTAAGAAACCAGCGATTCTACAAATATGAGAAAACTGGTATCAAAATTATTATTTCATTTCTTTCCTTATAAGAAATAAAAAGCTTCTGAAATTAAAATTCATCTATATAAAAAGTAAGAAACCAATTTCTTCTCTCATCAAATGGATTTACCATTTCAGTTACAAATCTCAATTCGAAATTCCTTCAAAAAATTAAAGCAACAATCAAAACTTGACACAAAATACAAAGACACTACAACGACGCTTGTCAGGTTTCATGCAAACAGGAACTTCAACTTACTCCAACCTTCATAAGCCATAAAGAAGAAAGAACAAAATTAGCTTCAATCAATAAACAAAATTTTAAACCAACTAACCAAAACTTGACTATTGAAATAATTTATAAAACAGTTAAATAAATTGGTTTGCATGTTGAAACGAAGCCGACGATGTGGATTCAAATCTGGTGAATCTGGAGCGAATCCACCTGTTGATAGTCATAAATTGTTTGAGAGCGCAGGTTCAATTGCAACCGGGTGATATGAATTTTTAAGAAATTCATCACGTGGGATTGATGGCAAGACGATCAGATGTAGCTACGATCGAATGCTGATGCTTTGCGAAGGGTCAGCACGCGCTTTCTAAAACAGAGAGGGAGGCAAGAGTCCAGACAGAATGGGCCCGACGGAGATGCAGCAGGACAAGCTCCGAGGAGGGGGCGCCGCGAAAACCGGAAATTGTACTGAAATAGAGACGACGACTCAAGATTTTTCCCTTCGCTAGGTCTTCTCAGTCTCCCAACGTCTAAAACACCCCGTAAATCATCTAAAAAGAATCATTTCAATCATTTGCTACATCAAATATATATTTTATATATAATTTATTTGATATAATACAACAAACTTGTATAAAACTATGAACTATGAATTAATACAATGTACAATATATATACAATTTAATATGTAACAGATATCATATATTTCATACACGTTGTATATATTTTTTTATTTTTTAATAAATATTATATATTTTATATACAATTTATTTTATATAATACAATAATAAACTTGTATAAAACTATAAACTATGAATTAATACAATATACACTATGTATAAAATTTAATATGTAACAGATATTATATAGATCATATATTTCATACATGTTATATATATTTTATATATTATTTATTTTATATAATACAACAAACTTGTATAAAACTATAAACTATGAATGAATACAATGTACACTATGTATAAAATTTAATATGTAACAGATATTATATATATATCATATATTTTATACACGTTATATAAATTTTTTATATACATATATTTGAATTGCTGATTTGTTAAATGATGAAATAACTATTTCAAAGTTAGATCAGAAAATTTGTAACAAATTAAATTTTTGGAGGTTGCAAAAATTTGTTCTTTTTAGTTTTAGATGAAAAATGTTGATGTCAAACAATGGAAAGATTATATTGGTCGGTGAAAAATTAGATTTCTAAAACAATAGATTGTAAACAGAAGATTGTGATATTTGGATGTAAAAAAACACGTTTACACAATGAATACCTGGGGTACGGTGATCGAGATAATGGGACTGTTTGATAAAATTTTCAGCATCTAATCGTCGTCGTACGTGACCTCCAAAACTATTAATCATCGGCGCACGCTTCTGCAAACGCAAGTGCGCGCTCCGAAAAAAACTTATAATTCAGTGTCGGACAAGGGGAGATTAACACTCCTTTCTTTACAATGCTTTCTGTTCCTATTTTTTTTTCTTCGTCTACTTGTACTTTTTGACATTGTTCGTCTTGTTTGTTATTTATTGCCTCTGGCTGATTTGCTTGAAACAAACAAACTTGTCCCAAAATAAGAAAAGTTGTAAAAAAAATTTGATTTGAAATTTGACTTGTTTCAAAGACGACAAAATATTATGTCTTTTTTTCAATTTTTGATTTGAAATATTTGAAAAATATAAAAATGTGAATTCAAATGTTGGGTTTGTGTTGAAAAATGAAAAGATACAAAGAAAGCAAAAGTGAAACAAAATTGTTGTTTTTGTATAGCAAAAATCAAGGTACAATAACGAAAATAAAAAGTATAAAATAATGTTAACATAATGAATAGAAATTAATTTATTAAACTAAAATGAGAAACAATTTATTATAGATAAATAAAATTAAAAATTAAAAAAAAAACATTTCTGATGAAACTAATAATATTTAATAATATGTAAACAAGATAAAAAAACAAATAAAAGCTAAAAAATTATTGCAAGAAAACAAGCAAAATTATAAACTAATGAACATCAACTTATGAAATAACTTCTGAAAAAAGTTAGTTAGAGTTTTTTTATTATTTACAGTACAAATACAATAAAAGAAATAGCAAAAACAGATTTAAAAAATATAAACACGAGAAACTCTTATTGTATCAACATTTTTAAAGTTTCCTTTAACATTCTTTTGATCGTATAATTGTTAGAAATAATAATAATGAATATATTTTTCATCATTTCTAGAAAACTGCTACACGGAGAGAAAAGTTCAACAATTTTTACCAGAATCGGTACAATTATTACCAAACAGTTTTATAAATGAGGGACAGAAATAATTTTGAAAAAATAAAATTATCAAACTTTTTGGTACAAATAAAAAAAACTATTTTATAATAATGACCAAACATTTAATACAAACTTTTCAATTTTTGTGGTATTATCAACTAAACAGCATAATAATAATTATCAAAAATGTATTCTGTCTTCCGATTATAAAACTGTTTGTTAAAAATTATTGAAAATGTGATAAAAAATATTACAACTTTTTTTCTCCATCTAAGAAAAATCAAACGTCCACATTTCCAAAATGTGAACAAACAAAAACTGCAAAAATGCAAAAAAAAAGTGCAAAAATAAAAATAAAAAAATCAAGCAACCGTAAAATTTGGTCATCAAAATTTTCTCGCCACTCCTAGCTGAGAGACAAAATCGGTTCGGGCAAAATCGGCTGGGATCGCGCGACACCCGTTAGATTTTGCAGAAGGTCGCGAAAAAGCGGAGTAGAAAAGGACAGGGCGATGGGTGCGCGCGCTTTTGCGCTGTTTGTGCGGGCCGGCGTGCGAAAACGCGCCAATGGCGAGGCCGCGGGCGCGCCGGGGTGGGGGCACCACGTGGTGACGCGTGCGCCAATGCGAGTGGCGCGTTCGCGCGAATAAAAAGATCCCGGGCTCGAAAAAGAAAGGGCGCCCGAAAAGAGACGAAGACGCGAAAAAGTCCAGACGAGGAAAAGAAGCGAAAAGGACGAGAGAAAGAAGCAAAAGAAAAAGAAAGAAAGAAAAAGAACACGCACCGTAAAATAAACAAGCGAACGAGTTTGCATCGCCGGCCGAGCGCAGCACGAGTGTCAATCCCGGACTCTCGCGAGAACGCATCGAGGGAAAGCGGAGCAGCCCGCGACCATAACAAAACACGATCGCCGACAAACATAAACCGATCGCGAGTGTAAATGAGTTCGTGTCAATAGCGAGACGTCGCGCTTTTTTTTAACCCCCAATTTTTTCGTGAGTTTTTCCTCAACTTCAATTCCTCCCGTGCAACAAAATTCAGGCAACAATTTCGCAGTGACGATTTGTGACTTTTTGTTGTTTTTTTTTCTGTTCCAATCAGTGTTTTTAAAAAAACACCAAAAGAAAAACTGAAATTCAAATTCAATAAAACAAAACAAAAATGCAGTCTGTGAAAGAAGATGTGAAAGTTGCCTGAATTGCGGCGGTTGGGATTTGGGCGAGAAAAGTGAAATTGTAAAAATTGGTTTGATTAAACGGTCGTGTGAGTTTCTGCAGTTTCCTTGCGGCCGCTGAAGAGTCGTGTGCGACGATGTCGAAGCTGTACGTGGGAAATTTGCCGTCGGAGTGCAACGAGATCGGTCTACGTCAACTGTTCCACGACCATAACCTTTCGTGCACGACGATACTGGTGAAGCGGGGCGGCTACGCTTTCGTCGATTGCGCCGATCAATCGACCGCCGATCGCGCCATCGACAAGCTCAACGGTGAGCCTCCAACGTTTCCGCCGACGCGCCAAACGCTTTTTCGCCGACGCATAAAAATGCCTTTTTTTCTCACCCTACCATGACCTCGGAGTTTCTCAGCAAAAATTTCATTTTCCACCCACAAGTCCTTACAAATTTTAATTTTTTTCCCCTCCCGAATTTTGGGTTACCAATTTGGACATTTTTAACCTCCAAATTTGCACTTTTTCAAACAAATCTTCCTGTTTTTGATTCAAGTTAATTTTATATTAACCAGTTCTTTTATTAACCAGTTTTAGTTACAAAAAATTTTGCAGAATCTGAGAAATTCCGAGACCCAAATGGAGGGTAAAAAGAAAATGTAAGAAAAACGCAAATTTCCAGCTTTCCTACGCTTTTTGTCTGTTTAAGCTTTTTTGATTTTCTGCTTTTTTGTTTACACCGCCATGCTTGTTATTATTATTTTTTTCACTTTTTTTTGTTTATGAAACCGCTGCTGCTTGTAATGTTTTTTTTGGTTTTATGTTTTTAGATGTAAGACACATGTTACTGGTGCCGAAATAAAAAAAATGCATCGCTAAAAGCGCTCGTTTATTTCTCCCTGCCCTCTTTGACCTTGAGAGAAGAACAAACAAATTGTTTTGTTTTTTAATTTTCTTTTGTGCTTTTTGCTTCAACGCTTATGCTTTTTTGATTTTTTAGGTTAAGTTGTTTTTTTGGTTTTATTGTTAAATTTTATTTTGCTTTTATTTTACATTCATTTTACCATTTTTATATTTGTTTTGTTCACAAAGTTTTTTTATATTAAAAAACTTTTTATTTTATAAACTTATGAAAAAAAATATCAACGATTTCAAACAATTTTGAAATTATGTTTTCGAAGAAATGGAAAAAGGTTTGTTTTAGATTTAAGGATTTTAGGTTAAGTCTGTGCGAAATATCGCAAAATTCCACATCCAAAACGCATTCTAAAATGGCAAGGGGGACAAGGTCACGAGTGATCCTCCTACAAAAAAAAATCGCGTACCTCTCTGTCCTTTTCTGGCTGCTTCCTCATCACGTAACCTCACGTTGTAAAGTCTTTATTCCAATCGCCGAAACCTGATCCGATTAGACTTCTTTGCAGTGACGCAATCCTCACGGTATGGCCCATTTCACGGTACCGATTTCGCTAAACCCAACTCATTCCAAAATTCGTACAATTTTATCTAAAAACATTTGTCCTCATTTTATTTAGCCCAAATCCAAAATAATCAAACTTAAAATCTTACTCTAACAAATTCAACTTGTCAATTTAATATAAAAAATAAATAAATAAAAATAATAATAAAATAAATTCCAAAAACTGTTATTATTCTAAACTTTGTTTATTTACAATTTAAAATTCGAATTAATTTCCCGCCAAAAATTAAATTGTTAATAACTGAAAATCTGCAACATTAAAAAAAAACTTAGTTTAGTAGTAGTTTTTCTTTTCTGTTCGTTTATTTATTTTCCACCTTGGTCATTGATTACAATTATTGTTGTTATTAAAACGGATTTTCCCGCCAAAAGTTAAATTATTGTTAATTCAAAATTTGGATGATTATGAAAATCAACTCCGTCAGGTTGGTAACAGCAGGAAATAACAATGTGTGCACGAACTCTTGCGTGCACATTGTCGCATATTAATGGCCGAGTTCGGATTACCCGCATTTCATAAGAGGTGGGCAATGAGCGGCGAAAAAAAACTCGTTTGGCTAGTTGCCGCCGCGTTCTCTAGTACCGTCTTAGACGAGGTTAGGCAGCATATGCTAGCCTCAAGTCATCCTCGTCTTTTTACCGCCAAAATTTTCAACTCAACTGTCCAAATGCGCGCGCACCAAAAATCACAATTTTTCAACACCACAAACAAAATTTGAATTTCTAAATACACTAAAAAAATAAAAACATCAAAAACTATCAAAATAACAAAGTCCCTTAAAATATATAAACAAACCTTTTTTTTTTCAAGGTGACTTTCAAAACTAAAAGTCTAACTGAAAAATTATATTAGCTCAAAAAAAAAAAAATGTCAAAACTGAGAAGTTTTTGATTGACTTGAGGAGGGGGGTTGGAGAATGAATAGGGAATTGAGAGTGGACTTCTAATAACTATCCGAGGTTTGTTGTAGGGAGAATAAAAAGGGTTTTGGGCTTTTGCCAGAGAAACGTGTTTTTTTTCTATTGAGCCATCGTAAGCATATGTTAATGGTGTGTTGCGTAACGTCTCGCGTGCACAATGGATGGCGATTACAATGTTGATATAAAAATGCGTTAAAACATCGAGAATTCGCCCTACACGCTCACAATCAATTTCAACATCCCAAAAGAACACCATTTCTTACGTCGACATTTTTTTTCCTTCCACATTGCAAAACAATATCTTTTCTAAACAATATTATCATAACAATTGTTTTTGTAACATTTTTTTTTTATTGTTTACACATTTTTTCTAACTTGTTCAAAGTCACCGTTTTTCACAGTCATTTTTCACATTTTATTTATATTTTTATTTGTATTTGTACTCAAGAGTCGTTTGTTGAAAGTCAAATTTGTTTATAATACATTTTGTTTATTTATTTATTTATTTTTTGTTTTACATCATTAAGATCAAATGTTGTTTATAAAAGTTTGATCATCGCTGTTTTTGATGTAGACAAAAAAATTAGAAACCAAGTTTGCCAATTTAATATTATTTCTTATTTATTTTTTGGGATGTTGTTTATTGTCAAAACTTGAGGTATTTGGGGCACACAACACATGACAAGCAAAGTAATCAAGAGCGCGGACACATGTCGTGGTTTTTAAGGGCACCGTCGAACACGAGAATGCGTACTAATTACCGTTATCATATTTGGGTTCTTAAAAGAGTGGATGCGAAAATTTTTTTTAAAACGGATAACTAACCTGTAATGAAAACACCTGGGTCTCTTCGTCATTAGCAACGTCGTGACAAGTTGTCATGAAAGTAACCAACTATTTCACGGGTGTAATTTTGAACAAGTAATATAATACTTATTATGTACAATGTCAGTTAAAAATGTGTCCCGCAAATGTTACTTTTTGACACACAGGAACAATGAATATAAAAAAAAATTTTCTGGCCAAATTTTAAATTATAGTGTCTTAATCCCCCCCCCCCAAAACTAAATAAATAAATAAATAAATAAATAAAATTACATATAAAACATACATTTCATATATAATTAAATGAATTTTAATTTTAAAATATTTTTATAACATATTTATAAATGTTTATAAATATATATAAGTATATATAAATTCATAAATGATTATATATGATAATGTGTTTATATATTATTTTATATATAATTAAATGAATTTTAAGTTTACAATATTTATAATATATTTATAAATGTTTATAAACATATATAAGTATATATAAATTCATGAATGATTATATATGATAATGTGTTTATTTATTATTTTATATATAATAATATATATTTTTAATTTGATGTATATAGTATTTAAATTGAAGGGAGTAAAACTGATACGGAAATTCTAACCTCAAAATGGCAACCTCAAGCATAACCTCAGTGAATGGGGGGGCAAATTATCATGTGAATGAAGTGGCAAAAAGGTACCGAGAGCAAGTAGGTGAACATTTGTCGTTGCAATTACCCGTACTCGAATAATGCAGAGGGCCCATTTCTCCTTTCACTCGGGCCGGACTGGCTTGATTTGTCGCGTGCCATCGGCGGCACCTGTCCCGCCTGAAAAAAAGTTGCTCGTCGGCGTAATAAACCGAGGAAAAGTGCGCGCATGTCATCCTCGCACACTTTGATCGCCGCAATTATTGCTTCATTACCGGCGATTCGCAACCCGCAGGCCCGCTATCATCTCGCCGATCGCCACGCCCCCTATTTCCAATCCTTTGACGGCGAATCGCGATGAATAATTGCCAAAATTAACATTCGTCCGATTTCATCATCTTTTTTTATTCATAAATCTCGACGTCTTCCCTTTATTTAATTTCAACAATTTCGACATTCCTGTTCCTAACCTATAAACTTTGAGAACTAACCTCAAAATTGCAAAATTTATAAATTGACATTCTGATCCCAAGAAAAATTTATTAATAACGGAGTATACAAATAAAAATTATCATTTTAATATCCAAATAATTAATTCTAACCTCAAAAAAAATTTTTAACTGAAAATAAATTTCTAAACCAGCATAAACTTCAATTCTAACCTCAAAAATGTTATCAAAATAAAAAGAATGTTATAATTAAAAACAAATAATTGTTTATAAATTGATTTTGAATGTTGAACGATTTAATTAGAGGCAGAAGGAAGTATAAATTAAACGGGAACGTGCTTTTTGTAGCGTCTCCCCCGGCTGAAAGAAAAAACTGTTGACATTGCGTTAATTTTTCCAAGCTGGCTGATTAGCCCGAGCTGGAGCATCCGCTTTACATATTTCGAGTGCGCGGATTCTTGGAAATCGCTCGTTCGGCGAATAAAACGCCGAGCGACGCAGCGGCACGTTATCTTTTGCCATTGACTCCCTCGTCTGCTCGACGAGCTCTAAAGATAGCACTTCCTTCCTCCAAACACGTCTTTTTTTGCCGGGCTATATTCGTGAGGCATCCAAAAAGCCTCGCGTTACATCCCAAACTTTTTCAAAAATCTAACAATTTTTTTAACGCCAATTAAATACAATTTTTTTCATCTAAAAATCATCGATCCAGATATTTTTTTCGAAATTAAAAAAAATTATATGAAATATATTTATGATATATAATATACCTTGTCAGATCTATATCATTTGAAAAAATTGATAGAATTCTCAGGTACGGCTAATTATGGTTTTTTTCCAAACTCGTTATTCAAGTCGCACGATCTTTGGTCGAATTTCGTCGTGACAATTTCGTTTCCCACAAAACCCCGCGGGTTTGCTGAACATGCAAGAATGTTTCACGTGTTTGTTTTAGATACGAGGCCGTTGACTCCCCCGGTGCTAATATTTCGCCGAGGTTAACGTCGCGAACGACTTTGTGACTCAAGCATAAGCTCAGTTTGAATTATTTTCGACTCATTTGTTAACACAGTTGATTTTTTAAAGGTTAGGTTATTTTGTACATCTTGCGAAATTTGAGGTTGCATCTCACTTTCCTCAGCTTTTTTTTTTTTCATTTTAACTCCATCAATTCCACGTTGTAATTGCGATTTGATTTCGATAACAAAAATTAATCTTATAAATTTCAGGGTTTAAATTTTTTTAAGGAAAGGGGGGGGGGAGTTGAGACCCAATCAAGAATCCAGAAATATCTTTGTTTTACGCAAATTAGCAAGCGTTGCTTTTTCGACAGGTGTAAATAAGTCCGCTAAGGATGAAGAGCAGCGAAGGTGTTCTTTTGCACCTGCCTGACTTTTTATCACGTCGTCGTTGAAGTCACGGCCGCGGCTGAAAATTTTTATTGACCGGCGCCTGAATGCCTTAATTGAATTCCATTTTACCGATTATACTAAGAACCTGCAATCAACCTCCCAAAACGTGCTTAAATATTCGAAAACCCCGAAAACAGATAAAACATATTAAGGCTAAGATTTAATGAAGAACAAAAATGCAAATAACAAGGTTGGAATTCATCAAACACGTATCGACAATTTTTTAATTCAAGATTGATAGGAAAAAAAATTTTTTACATAAAAAAAAATGCTTGAATAAATTACTTTCGTAGAAACCAATTCATTAATTTATAATATGTCTAAATTTGATTAATTTAATTTTAATAATTGAAGAAATAACGTTCGAGATCAGACGATTAAAAATTGAAAAAAAAAAATTTTTTTTTGAGGTTAATTTTTTGTGGAATAAAGTGTTTGAAAAAAAAGATTAGTTCCAATCGGTTGTTCCAATTGGATAAAGACCATGCGCGCTAATAACTATGATCGAGGAGACTCGTTCGTTCCCATTCAGGACCTATCTTAACGTAAGCGGGTCCGTTGGTTTTGGCATGGCAAACTAACCTATCCGTCGGAGCGATCCATTGTGCTCATCGTGCTCTCATTGTGAGCGCGTTCTCTCACGCTGAAAGCAGCGAGGGAGCGAGTGCAAGAGTTGCGAACAAAGATCGAAGTAGCCGCGACTATGGGACCCGGATAAAGACACCCGTCTCCAAGGCCAGTCTGCAGACTTGCAACACTAACGAAAATAGACAAGCCTAGATGAAAAGAACGATTGAAAAGCTCAGGGGAAAGTAAATAGCGAGCAAGGGGCATCGCCTTGCAAGAAAACTCCAACGTGCTCAAGAACGTTTGCAACGTGCGAAATGCACGCTTTCCATGGGAAGTGTTCAAAATGCTAAAAATCGTTTCATTCACACAATCATCAACTTTTTACGCTTACAATCAACAAAGTGTCTCTATCAATGTTTTGCATACATTTTTTTATCAATTTGAACATGAGAAATAACATTCAAAATGAAAAAAAATCTTTCATGAAAAGCGCAAAGGAAGACGTCAAAAGTGATTTTTTTTTTCGTACAGTTTTAATAGTTATCAGTATTTTGGTTAATATTGCACAGAAATCATATTTTTATCTTTGTGATAATCTGGTAAATGATCTTCTGTCGTTTATTTAATGCACAATTGAATTTCATCCAATGTATCGAAATTGATAAGTAGTGCATTTTCAATGGAAGTAGTAAAAGTTGATTTTCCCGCATTGTTTCAACAATTTTCAGTATTTTTTGTTCAAAATACACAGACAGCTTATTTCTATCTTCATCCCAATCCCACAGAAGTTATTTCTTCATTCTACAGAGTAAAAAAAAATTTATCCACTTCAACGGAAAATTCAAATTATCCATTTTCAATGGGAGGTATACAAAATTGATTTTTTCGCATAATTTCAACAATTTTCATTATTTTTGGTTCAAATTACACAGGAAGCTTGTTTTTATCTTCATCCTAATCCTGCAAAAGTTTCTTTTAACTTTGTCGTCATACAAATGATTTTGTCCAATGCAATCAAATTTGACAAATTGCCTAATTTCAAATGGGAGGAGTTCAGAATCGATTTTTTCGTACTGTTCCACCAAAATACAATATTTCAAGCTGAAAATGCAGAGAATGCATGTTCATATCACCGTCTCAATCTAGCAACACTCATTTCCGTGTTCGCGTGACTCAGCAAATCGTCGGACCCTTTGTCAGAGATTGAAAATTGACGAATTGTATAGTCGGAAGTATACTTGGTCCATGAAGATATATCGTTCGGCGTAAAATAACAGAGGTTACCCAAGCAACTGTATGTTTTATTTTTGAGTCTCACATACCTGGTAGTTTATAAAGCTTAGCTTAGAGGGACCGTCGAGGACCTTGAGGCTTACTTACCCAGCCGGGTGCCAGGCTGCCAGCCAGTACTGACCCACAATAAAGGCACTTGCTGTCCTGCTTGTGAGCGAATGCAGGCGGCTTTTTGTCTCTCTCTCATACCGCAGCCCAGCCTGTTAACCTACTCTCTCGTCCGTATCCACCGGCTCCCTAAAACTTGCTTCTCAGCCCTCTCTACTCATAGACTCGATCCCTTGTTCCCTTCAACATTTTTCTACAACAGCTGAGGTCCTCATTTGCAACTAGAACGATTCGGACTGAAAATTTTTGTTAAAACAATGCAGTTTTTAGTTTACCCGGTTGGAAAAGAAGTAAGTTAGCTTCGAGTTAGATCAAAGGATCCTGGCCCTGTGTGTTTGTGCTCATAGACGCATGTGCGTACATGGCGCTTGCTGCACCTATACACACACGCATCCATTAATACGCCCTTGCTTAGAGAAGGGAGTCCGGCTTAGCATAGCAACTGCTGTTTCTGCATTTCTTAACATCGCGAGCCTCACGTTCGTATATTTTAGCCATATAACGGGTGGTCCCCTATTAAAACTTCTAATTCTAATTCTCGTGATGACTTTTTCCCGATTTTTGTCGTACCTTGAGAATCAAGACGACGGCATTACAAACAATTCTGAGATGGATGTGAGATCCGAATTCTGACTCGTACATTAGGACAGTGATAGAAACTCGCGTTGGCTGAATTTCGAGCAAAAATTAAGTAGAAAATTATGAAATTATACAATTTGTATTTTTTTGAAATTTTTATGCAAATTTTAGGCGTTAATAAACCTTTGATTTGATGAACTGAAAAATGTTTGAAAAAATGTTTTTGATTTCTTATTGTAATTTTGTCTGTTGAAAACTAATTTAATATCTAAAAAATGAGTAATTTGAATTATTATTTGGCAAAGTATACAGATTTTGTGCAAAAAAAAAGTTAAAAATGTATTTATTTACTGGTTTTATTAGAAGATTATTGAAAAACTTATAACTAAAATTGTATAAATCAAACCAACCAAAGTAACAAATTTTTGCAACAAATTGTTATTTGAAAAACTATATTTTCAATGTCGCGCGATACCCTCCAAAAAAAAAACCATTCTGATAATTTTGTAATTTTGTAATCTTAAATACGAGAAGAAATTATTTTAGCAACAAAAATTCATTAAATTCTAATTGAAAAACAATCATGGATATAACTTTTGTCTGAAATTCGAAACCATAAACTGTTCTTAAACAAGAAGATTTCTGTCAATTTTGATGCAGTTTTTCGCCTTTTCCGAGACAACGGCCTAGAGATCGTTACCCTTTGCATGTGGATTAGACGCGTTGGTTTGAAAACCCTCCGACGACGTCCCCTTTTTGTGATGTAGATGCAACACCTTAGAATGGTGGCTAACCCCAAGATATTTTCCGTTACCTTAACTATTCATGTTAATAATTCCTGCAACTCGACTCTGCAAGTGAATCCGACAATGTTGCACAGACGCAACCTCCCCCAGTTCATCTAGTTACTTTTCTTAGGCTCACTACTCCAAACCAACACCACATAAAATCTAAAACAAAAACTATTTTACAATTTCCTAATCATAACATAAACTTTTCAAAATTATAATTCCAATAAAAAAAATACAGAGTTTTAAG
>JAAMPD010002588.1:0-14035 GCA_025266255.1 Trissolcus basalis
TTTTCATTGGAAAATTTCAAAAATTCAGAAAAAAATTTTATTTGAAAATTTTGAAAATTCAGAAAAAAAATTCCATTGACAAATTTCAAAAATTCAGAAAAAAATTTCATTGGAAAATTTAAAAATTCAAAAAAAAAAAAAATTTCATGAGAAAATTTTGAAAATTCAGAAAAAAAATTTCATTGGCAAATTTTGAAAATTCAGAAAAAAATTTCATTGGAAAATTTTGAAAATTCAGAAAAAAAATTCCATTGGAAAATTTTGAAAATTCAGAAAAAAATTTCGTTGGCAAATTTTAAAAATACAGAAAAAAGTTTGATCGAAAAATTTTGAAAAGTCAAAAAAAAATTTCATTCGAATATTTTGAAGATCAAAAAAACTTTCAACATCTTAAATATTTGTACAATCTTAGAAATTTTAAAATTTTATATTAATTTTTATATTATTAAATTTATATTAAATTATTATATTAATTTATATTAAATTATATTTATATTAAATTTTATATTAATTAATTTCATAGAATTTTAACCTCATAAATATTTCAGATTGTTTCAACACCAATTTTATATGACAATTTGAAGTCCTAATTCAATTTGTCTGTTGCATTTTTCCGATTCTTTCAGCCTAGAATTTTTCAACCTGAAACTCTCTGTTCCTTGAACCAGGGTATGTAAATCATTTACATAAACGGTGGTTATCAGGGTTTACATTGTTGCCAGACGTTGCGCGGTATCTACTGCATCCTAAAGCTTGCTCGCGATTGGCCGAAAAAGTACACTCGTATCGAAAACGTTGTCGTAAGTGTACTTATAATTTCATTGAAAAAATCGTAATTATATTATAAAAATTGACAATTTTATTTTTTTTGTGTTATTATTCATTTTCTTCATGTAAAATTCATTTGCGACAGTAAACAACATGCATCATTTAACAATTGAAAAGACTAATCGAGTCACATTTTTGTTATGGACTGTACGTTCTGTCCCACCTTAAATACAAAAAATGTTGAATACATTTAACATATTTAAAATATCATTTCTCCATGTCAGTTCATATGAAGATTAAACTAAAATCATTGAAAAATTATTTTGTTTATAATTATTTATTTAATATGACAAAAACTAAAAAAAAAAACATTTTCAAGTTTGTTGTATTCAACTTAGTCTTTTTTAAAAATTTTTTTAAATCTTAAGATTTTAAGGCAAAAACATCTTGGCATAAATTTACCATTAAAATATCAAACAAAATATATCCCACGATTCTTCGCAACGATATGAATCGTTAGATATACTTTGATATATTTTTAATTTCAGTAAATACTGACCCTCATTTATCGCCTTAATGATCTAAATATAATTATTAGTAATGAGATACAACAAAATTGTTAACTTCAATTTTTCTTGTCACAATTATTTCAGACAGTTTTCTTTCTATTAAAATTTAAAAATATGTTCAACATGTAATGTTGGATATAATTTTACAAATTACGTCAAACAAATTGTAACATAAAATTATACCTGACGTAATTTGACATCAAACTTGTGAAATTATTTTATACTTCAACATATTTTGTATTAAATTAAAAAATATATTTAGTTTTAAAAATACAATTTGACAACAGATGAAAACCTTGGAAATGGTGTACAAGAAAAAGAGGACGATGCCAAGGGTATAAAGTGGCATAATAATTCCCATTCCTCCGCCACCGCCTTTGGGTGGAGGAACAACGTGTCCTGCGCCGCCAATGGTGGGCCTCGTTTTGATGGACACACCACCGACATGATCCTGTCTGTCTTTGATTTTTGGCACGATGTGAGACGACGGGATCGCCCGGCCCCGTTCCCTCAACGCGGGGTGCATCCCGGCGTGCGTAGGGATCGGTCTTTCCTGTCTGATCGGAGCTGTAAAAAAACCACCTCGCATCAGATCGCAGAATACATGAAAGTTCTCAAAAAGATTCAAAGTCAGGGAAGCGTTATTTTTACAACCGTGGAACTATTTTGCGTGGGACCTTGAAATTAATAAAGGTCTAAAAAAACATGTAAATATAAGCGATTGCGTATTTATAGCCTTGTGTCAGGAGCGCAGTAATATTTTGGCGCTTGCTGGCGCCATGCCAAGTGTTAAATGGACAGTTTCATGCTTTCCATATATAACCGATGGCCCAATCGAGGCTTCAATTTGTTAGACGTTCAGTTTTGTGCAGGCCTATCTGGTTAGACTCAACGGGCTTCTGAATCTTATTTTTAACCCACAATTAAAATGCAAGATCCAACATTTGTTTTTCCAATCCAAAATTCAAGCTATAAATCAATTTTGAAATTGGGTTCAAAAATATCATTCCAATCATCATTTCAACAAGATGAATATTATTGTTGGAATTTGCACATGTAAAGAAAACATTGTTTAGTTTTGTTAGTTATTTTTTTTTTTTTTTTTAGAATTCAACCAGCCCTTACTGGTAGGCTTGAACATCTGAGAACGAATAAGATGCGGTGTTCCAAGTTGGGCGAACGGTACACCAAAATTAATTTTGAGACAGAGCGAGTGGTTGAAGGATCTGATTTCCTCGAGGAGATCTTTGTGGCTCTTGCCCAGTCTCTCCTTTTCGGCTAGAAACGTAGACAAGTCGATGCCGCATCGTTCCAAAACTTCCTGCCGACAGAGGTTTGCCCCCTGGGGTGTCAATCGATCCGTCGACAATGCATTTCTAACGCGCGGATCAATCTGGTGGTGCTTCAAAATGTTTCGACACATCTCTTGTAAGATGTCTACCACGTTCACGTCGCTCTCAAATATCACATCACAGCAAGCTGATAAATCAGAAAAAGTCATACAATTCAAATACCTAAAAAGTAAGCAAGAAAAATAAAAAAATAATAATTAAAAACAAACAAAATCAGATCTCTTTGATTAAACGTCAGACACTGATTTGACAAATTCGATTTTTTTATCCGCCTATCATTTTTTTAATTGAAAATTTGTTTAGTTTTTTTTTTTATTGATGTTGCGATAAATATTCCCCTATGAGTATCCAGTCCTGTCCCCACCCCATGAGAGAAAACATTGTCGCATGTTATGCGCGCGATCAGAGGGGTTTGACAATCGGTTGTGATAGGAGCTGAAGGTTCCGAGCACCTGAGAGTATTGTCAGAAATACAGAGAGCTCTCGGGAACAATTCCAACGCTTATTTATAAATCAACCCGATCATTTCTCTCGCGATTGGGCGCGTTTGACTGACGCCCTGCAGCCGACTGCCAACAAAAATTGTCTTTAAAAAACAGGACGTCTCTAGAATGAAAAGAGTTATGGAAAATTTGTATTAGAAAATAATAATTGCAGCTTACAAGCGTCGTCGGAGGAATGGTGATGAGTGACAGTAGTGGCGAACATGGGGTAGAAAACCTTGGGCCAGAGTACCGCAAAGCACCCAGCAACGATGGCGAGGATGAAAACCGTCTTTCGCGGACCGAACTCGGTCGTCTCGGCCATAGCGTTCGTTCAGTCGTCGTCGTTCGTTAGGAGAGTGTCTGCTCGCAATCCGGGCCCGATCTTGGAACGACACTTGGTTCACATTTTCCACGAGCCTGCCCGTCCATGGAAGAGCAACACCAACGCTGATTAACACAGTACAATGTCGTCTGCTATTTCTGTCAAACGCGCCAGATCACTCTTCTTCCCAGCCTCTCTTTTTCTCCTGTTTTACTCTTTCTCTCCACACACAAAACCTAACTTAAAAACGCGCCCTTGCCTTGCGCACTGCCTAACCATTCAAATGTCCATCTTTGATTGAAATTTACAACTTGTAATATTCATCAAATCATTTTTCATGGGCAAGAAAAATCATTTTGAGAAACTCCACAACACTTTTTTCGGGTATTAAAAATTATAGTATTATTAATTGATTCCACATGCATTCATACTTGACAGTTTTTTTGTTAATTATTAATTATCAATTTAGTAATTGTTATAATATCTTGATACTATTAAAATATTATGATATTATAAATTAATGATTAAATTGAATGTTGATTATTAACATTTATGAATATATCAATTCGTTTAATTTTGTTATTCAAGATCGGAGAATAGTAGTGTCGCGTGGTGTCAAAATATCGTACTAACTCAATTCAAAATATAATCTGATTATTATGATATATTTGACGTTTTATAACTTTTAATTAAGAGAATTAAATAAAATACAAATGAGAAAAATCTTATTCTTAGTCTTTTCACACTTGGAACACAGATTTTTTCACAAATCTGCTCTTTTTCACTAATTTGTTTGTGTCGATAATGTAAATCTCTGTTCCAAGGCAGGAAATTTCTCTTTGTTTATAAAAACACTGTCTAATTTTAAGTAACGATTTTTTTAAATCAAAGTTCACCCTTTACAACGTGCTCATTGACATTTTCGAACAATTTTATTTTATAAAGACCAAAATTAGACGTTTCAGAAACAGTTTAAAAAATATAGAAAAAAAGGATTGATAACTTTTTTGATGTTTACTACTTTAAACATATATCTTTATAGGATAAATCTTTCGATTTGACACTATAAACTTTAAGAAAACTTCAAAGTGTTCTGTTTTGCTTCAGACATGGCGTTTCTTTATTTTTTATATAAATATAAATAAATATAATTTTCAATTTAATTACTCTAAGAATCAAGTTTCGTTCCAAAATTGATTAAAAACGATGAGGTAATCGAATTCCGTCTGAACATTTTCCTGTCAAATTGCCGATCGATTTTTGTCAGCAAATTATTGTCTGAATTTTGCAAACAAAGACTATTTTGGCCGTAAATGACAGATTTTGAAAAATGATCGCGCCATCCATGCGCAATTAGGTAGGAGACCCCCTGTGAAAGCGTATATATATATCCTATTAATAAAATCAACGAGCGTCGTCTAAATGGACATCAGTTCAACACAGATCACGATCTAGACTAATTAGTCTAATTAGACGCACCCGCAATTCTTTTCGTGTAAACAGACAACAAGCGACATCAGTCACTTGGCAAACTTCCGGTTTGACATTACCTTATGGGTGAACTTCAGGAATATTTACTCGGTTGATAAAACAGATGACAAGAACAAAAAACATCATATACAATAAAATTCGGAAAGCACAATTACACGAGTCTTTAAAACATTGCAGTGATGCAGTTTCAAGTTCAAGTGTAAAATTAGTTCTTCCACAAGAGTGTCATTGCTCCTATAAATTAATCAGTACAGTGACAACCAATACACTGACAACTGACATAAAGCTCAGAAATAAAGCTGCGTGACATTTAAAGACAATATTTATTTAAGAGGTTAAGATACTATTTGGATGCTGCTGTAAATGTTATCTCGTAAATTGAATCGTCCGCTTTCTTTTGATTTGTGAGTAATCGAACTTCCCTTGAATCAAGTATTCAATTCTTTTGACAGTTCAGAAATTAAATCAACTTAAATTGTTATTTGTTTACAGATTTTCATTGGAATGAAAGAGCGTTTATTTGTTTCTTTGTTTTGTTTCTGGGCATTGGGATGCGTGGGTGTGATTTCTAACCCTTTGATACCCATAGTTATTCCTGATGCAGAGTACAATAAAACCTACAAATATGAGTGCAACAAATCGTTGGAATACGTTTTCGTGTACCAAACAAGTAACGTAAGTAATTTTAATTGATAGAAAAAACTAGTTAGCAAGATGAATCATTTTCTAATTATTATTGTTTCCATCTTTTATGACTCTTGATATAATTTAATTTACAGACGACATCGATGGAAAGAGCTAGGATAAAAGTTACCAGTGAAAATGCAACGGATGAGTCACCATTGATCATTGTCGTCAGACAAAAACAGGGAATTTTATCGTGGAAGATCCCGTACACCATTCAAAGTCAATCTGCTGATGGAATGAAAACATTAACATACAACAGCACGACTCGTACATTGTGCTCGACTGACAATTACCAGGAAAAAGCCTTTTCTGATAACAGTTCCGAGGAATTTGTCACCGTCAGCATATCTACAGAAAGTCAATTGAATGTTTCGTTTGAAATAGTCATGACTTTTGTGACTAATTTTTACATTACGTAAGGAAGCAACAAAAGCAAATTAATTTTTATTATGCAATGCTAAGAAAAAGCAAAGTTCAGTTAATATTTTTTGTCACAGCCCTGGAGTAGAAAAGCATGTCTCAATAACACCAGCGACGCCCGTTTATTATGGATATAAGTTACCAGAGAAAAATAAAAATATTTCTATGGTCATTCAAGTCACGTCAAATGATAGCATTTGTATGACTTTTTCTGTTCAAAATGCTACGGTAATTGATTATTTTTTAAATCTGATTTCACATGGTTGCGTATAAAAACATTAATGATTTAAATTTAAATGCTTTACAGTGCCCAGTATTTGATTTAGAAAGAAACATACAATACTCTGGATCGTGGCAGACTGTTAGCAAAAAAGGCGCTTTGACTATATCCGTAAGTTTATTCATCCAAACAACATATGAAAAATCATTATGTTGTTTTAATAAATGTATTTTTTTTATATTTGTTACAGACAAAATTATACCCCCATGGGTTTTTCATTGTGCTAGTTGTCAAAGCCGACGATACAGATTGTATAGGCTATCCAAAACTGGAAGAAACGCGAAAGAAAAGTGTGACGATCTCAGTTTCGTCAACGATAACCTGGGAAGATTATGTGTTTGCCATAGCTGTGGCGACGATAACGATGTTTGCATTTTTTGTTTGTTACACGTGTGGCATAGTTTATGTGAAGATCAAGAGAAGAAGAATCCGTCTTCGGCAGGAATTAGATAATATCTTGAACGACTCGAATCGAGAATCTGGAAACATGAGTCAGGAATCTACTCAAGCGTCTAATCCATCGGTTGTCCCAGGGGTAAAAGAAATATTTAAAGAATTTTTAATTTTCTGATGTGGAAATTTTCTTTAACGTTAATTCCTTAACTCATTGCTTGTACGATCCTATCTTCTCCACTTAACACACTCAAATGATTTGGAGTGTCTTAAAAGTGTGTTGAGTGTCTTATGTGCCAGAGTGCCAATGATTTTCACATCTAAACACTGACACACGCGCATTATTTCTGTTTTTCTCACGGATGGAGGATTCGTGATTTTGTACAAGCAATGAGTTGATAAATATTTATTTATAATTATATTAAAACCTCGAAAAATAATTTTAAATTTCAGACCCCTGCAAGTCCATACAAACCAAATGAATTAGATGACTCTTCGCTGGACGAAGACAGTGTTGATCTTATGGAAGACGCATTTTCAAGCAAAGATATTGTTCGCACAAAAGTTGTGCTCTCAGTTTGCGATCTGGCTCGTAAAGAGCCAAAAGTTTTGCGCCATAAGTCACGATTGTATTTATATTATCTTGGAACTGTGGCTACATTTTACACTCTTCCGGTGGTGCAATTGGTTGCCACCAATCAATATGTGTTGAAGGTCACAGGAAACCAGGACCTGTGTTATTATAATTTCATGTGTTCTCATCCCTGGCTAGTCTGGTCTGATTTTAATCATGTCTACTCTAACTTCGGATACATATTGCTTGGGGCTCTTTTCATATTCATCACATATTCAAGAGAAAAAGATGATGCTGATAGCATGACGAGTTGTTATGGAATACCCCAACATTATGGACTATTTTATGCCATGGGATTTGCTTTGATCATGGAAGGAGTTCTTTCTGGTTGCTACCACGTGTGTCCAAATCACACCAACTTTCAGTTCGGTCAGTATTATATTACTTGTGATGCATTCAAACACGTTTACATAATTGATCAAAAACGTTACATCTTAATGTATCACTCATACTGAATTTTTATGTTTTTCTTTTAGATACGAGTTTTATGTATATTATATCAGTTTTGTGTATGGTCAAAATTTATCAAACCAGACACCCTGACATCAATGCGCGAGCCCCAGTAACTTTTGGTGTTTTGGCATTAATCATTTTATTAGGACTGATTGGAGTCTTGCATGGAACAATATTGTACTGGATTTTGTTCACCATTATTCATCTGATTACCTGTATCTCTCTGTCAGCTCAGATCTATTACATGGGTAGATTTAAATTCAACGGAGGAGTCTTTCGTCGTGTATTGATGGTAATACTGCATTCCAAGTATTATACACGTTATAAAGAATTCAATTCAGGTTTTAATCTATTGTCGTATTGTAGACTGCACGACACGATGCACGAGCCGGAATCAGATATCTACTCCGACCGATCTACTGGAAAAGGTTGTTGCTACTTGTACTTGGAAATTCATGCAACATCGGACTGGCTGTCTATGGAATCATGCATCATGAAAAAGATTTCGCGACATATCTTCTGGCTGTGTTGATGACTAATTTGATTCTTTATACATTTTTCTATATTGTCATGAAGGTATGTTTTTGAAGGAGTTTTTACTCCTTCAAAACTGTAATTCTATATTTAAAAAATGTACACGAATAGATAATAATTATAATGAAATTAAATTTTATTGTTCATTTGCAGATATGTCATGGCGAACGAATCTTACCCCAACCTCTAATCTACATCTTTCTTTCGTTTGCTTTGTGGGCAGCGTCAATGTACTTCTTCATTCATAAAACGATTTCCTGGGCGGAAACTCCTGCACGGTCTCGAGAATTTAATAAACCCTGCGTTCTATTCAAATTCTTCGATAACCATGACATCTGGCACTTTTTATCTGCGTTTGCTATGTTCTTTTCGTTCATGGTATTATTGACCCTTGACGATGACCTAGTTGATGTTCACCGAAGTCAAATTTTCGTCTTCTAATTATTGTAACTGTTTGATTTATAATGTACACATTGATTTAACGAAATGATTATGCATTGTGTAACTTTACAGGATCATGTTTCAGTTGCCTTATACACAACTAAGTATAACTTCTCAAAGAACAACTGGAGTGACTGAGAAACTATTATTTTTATAAATGTAAATATAAGAATTATTGAATTGTGATAATGACAAGTGTTTGAAACTAGTGATATAATCAATATCATTTTTTTTATACCATGGATTTACTTTTATCATAAGTGTATAGTGAGTCTCTGTTTTTATAGATATAGCTTTTTTGTTCAACCATTGTAAAAACGTTAAAACGTTTCATCGACCATTGTTAAAATTGAAATAAATCTTTATATTAAAGTATAAGTTCTTTTATTCGAAAAAAAATACAGTTGTCAATTATGCTACAGGTGTTCTTTTTTGTTTTCACTCATTTACAATTCTGTCTAAAATATAAGTTAGTTCCCTAGTAAAAATATAAATTTTATTCAATAAGCAACGTTTTTTAATATTTAGTTTTCTATTATTTTCAAATGAATATTTACATCAGAACATTGAATGGTCTATTTTGAGAGCTACTGTAAAAACTAGAATTTACTTTCATTTTTTATACAATATCGACAATTCGTGCGTGTAAAATATACGTACACGTGAACGGCAGCCATGGAAAACTATCAAAACTGATCAATTCAATTAATTTTTATATTTAGCGAGTGTTAATTAACATCTGTTCGAGTTGCACCACGTCCCACTTTTTTTAGGAAAACAAACCAAAAATAACATGGGTCCTTCAGACTCAAACTGATGAATCTTCGATCCCTGATCTAGATTTACGTTCAAAATTTCAGTACACTTGCCTACAATAAAACATTTGTGTTTACACGAGCTTAGAATGTGTTGAATTGAACAAAGAAATCTGATAAAATAATGCAAAATTGTAAAACTTTAAAGAGAGAAACAATCACATGAAATTGATTTGAAATAAATAAAATTCAAATTGCAAAATTTAAAACAGTTACTCCAAGTATCAAATTGTGAAAACAAATTCAGTTAATTAAAATCACAGTAGTCAAAATCCGAGGAATGTGTAAAGAATCTGCAAACTTCTTATATTCCACAAAAGACAATTTTTGGATCTGGAAAACTACAACATGATATTTTACAATAGGAATTAGCTGAACAAGAAATAACGTTCTCACATAAATTTAATCAGATCAGCAATTTAGAGGTATTACTCCTAAACGTGAAATCTTGTTCAGCAAGTAAAACTGGTGAGATTGAAGAATACGGGACCAAGCATGAGAAACAAACACAAACGATCATTAAAAAAAAATTATTATCGATTCTTTTGTAAAAGAAATTGGCTAGTGAAGAAGTTGCAAACTGGAAAAAAATAAAAATAAAAAGTTGCAGTGTATGTCAAAGTTCTAAAAGAGATAATAAAATAGTGAACAAACATTTGGAACATCACAAGAAAGAGGCAATTAACATTCGCTCGCATATTTGCATTTGTACAATCTGTACATGTTGTAAATGTACAAAAATAGCAAAATACATTTTCTTTTTGTATCCATAACAATTTCAATCAACATTCTAATCCTACCCAACTATTCGATTTAGTTTCTGTTTAACCCGGTTCAAAATTGTTACAAAATTGAATTGACTCGTTATAAAATATCACCCAACTAGTAACAAACTCGAAAGAGCGACGTCTAACCTTTTTACAGTACTACAGTTAAAAATTGTTTCAATCATACATGTTATTCGAAATTTATATTTCTCTTTATATGCACATTAATTGTTTTTTCCATTAAAAAAAAATCTAACAATCGTCGAACGGAACATCCATCACAGTTTGCAGTTCTGCTAAGATATTTAAAATATGAACGATTGCTTGCCGACAATTGTCACCGAATTACGGCTTGTTGATCCCTGAGTAAATATACATGTTAAAAATTGGCTTCCAATGTTCAATAGAATGTTAAGGCGACGAGTTAGAGTCCTCGCGACGTTCCTGGTTTGAGTTTTCCAATTGGGATAAAGTTCTCAATAGTTCTTGACGCTCGTTGGGTTGCAACCGGTTTGCCATTTCCAGAATGGCGTCCATCCTCACATCGGGACAAGAATCCAATGCCTTCTTTACCTGAGTAATGACAGCATCTCTTCGCACGCAGGTCATATTACGCGACACTACGCTGTTTTCGTTCTGTAGTTGAGACTCAAGCCAGGTTACCGCTGCCTCATCCTGGTCCCAGAGGTAGGACGAAGTTGCGCCCTTGTCTTCGACAAACCATCGTCTGAGCATCGCATCCACTTGACGCACCCCAGAATCCGATTGTGTCGAGAGAATTTCACTGCGCATATTCTCTTCCAAGAGACGTCTACGTAAGCGCCAGTAAAGCTGGCGACGAGCAGTTTTCCAAGGGACAATGTCCTGGATGCAATTCTTCTCAAGCATACGTTCAGGTGTGTCGTGAAGATCAGCGAAGTGAACTGCTACCTGATGATACATCGGTTCTAGCTGTCTTTCACGTTGTCGCAATTTGTTCTCGAGACTTGTACGTTCTTCTGCTACAGTGGTATTTTGGATTTTATCCTAATTGAAAATAGAAGAAAGATTAAGCCACATTTTTATATACTT
Organism: Trissolcus basalis; assembly: GCA_025266255.1. NCBI lineage: Eukaryota > Metazoa > Arthropoda > Insecta > Hymenoptera > Scelionidae > Trissolcus > Trissolcus basalis. The sequence continues at coordinate 11,483 of JAAMPD010002588.1, forward strand.
TTTCGTGTATCAATTTAAATAATTTTGCATTTAACGATAATATTACCTTGAGACTTCGACAGACTGGATCGACTCTGTGCAAAGTTTTGATAATATCTTTGTTTCTGAATTTGATTTCAACAATTCCTTCAGGTTCCAAAACACCGCCACGACTTGTAGTGTCAGCAAACAGCTCGATGTAACGTGGATTAATCATTGGATCAACAACAGCCCAGGCTCCTCCACGAAGCTCTCCATTCGGAGGAATATAAACAGTTATCGGTTTCGTGTATTCTGTCAAACTGTCAACGATGTACGCACCGAACTTGATAATTTGTTCATACATATCTAAAAAGCACAATTGATTGATTAAATGAAAATTTATAATCAAGTTGATGTTAAAATTATTCACATTTTTCGAAGTTAAATTATTACCTTTCATTCCACCGGAAAATCCTCGCCAGTTTGCAAAAATGAACAATGGCAGTTCTTCTTTACTGAAATCTTTGATTGCTTGTGCTGTTTTGTAAGCACTGTCAGGGAACCAAACTTGACCGGCTTGAGAAACAGTTTTAGCATCCGAGTCCAAGTTTGCTGGATCCGCTGGAAGGTGAAGCTCAACTGTTCTCGTTTCCACTGCCACAACACCACACGGAATGCCACCTAATCGAGCACGACCAGTGACTACAGTTTGAGCCCACGGTCTCATGATTTCCTGGAAAGTAAAAATTCACATTTACAATTAATAAATCTATCAAACTGAAATTCGTTGTGTTATTTTCTCTTTGTATTTCAATCTTTACCTGCCATGATCCCTGATCGAAAAAGCCGCTTTCCCAAGTCGATGGGTTGGTTGGATTAGGCCGACCCTCAAGCATCCATCGAGGATCATAAGGAGCCTTGGTTGGACAGTAACCAATTTCACGATCAACAGGATCTACCATTGGCATAAAGGTGACGGGTAATGGTGCTCCCTTATATTTGGGCATGTAACTGAGCCACCTTAAAGTTGTTCCAATGCCATCCAGATCTCGTGGACTTGTGGCATGAGAAACTCCGTTGTTGTGCATAATTTGGATTCCTCCCAGTTGATTATTGCTGGCATAAACTTCACGACCTAATACCGTGTTGAGTGCTCTGTATCCAGTCAGGATGATATGCGAGTTCTCGATCTGAATGACTCTCTGTCCAAGACGGACCAGATAGGAACCAATGCCGATTGCACGACAAGATACGATTGAAATTGTAATGATCTGAAACAAGCGAGAAAAGTATGAAACAATGCAAATGAGGTATTATAAAATATGTTTTTGGTTGATAATAAAATTTTAAGATTGAATACATACATCTTGATAGGCTCGTGAAGTTTCCCCGGCAATCATACCAGCGTACTTCAGATTTTCTACACCTAAACCGTCTTCAATTCCAATGATGTCAGTGATTTTGTATCTCGACTCTCCACCGTCCTCAATGAGTTGAGCTTTCACAGAGTTCAAAGAAGCTAAACGAGCGTAATCGTCTGGTGTGAGATAGATGTACTTGAAACCTTTTTCTGGCTCTTTCTCGTCTTCCCAAGCAATTTTGAATGCAGCTTTAACTTCTTCAGCGAGTCCAATTCGAGCTCCACTGTTGGTCGCGAAGTAAACACGGGGGATCTCCAGCTGCCTGGCTTTTTCAGAAGCTCTACAGAAAACAAAATCTTCTCCTGGCCCAAAAGATCCAATCTTAACAGTGGTGTCATTGGAAATGAGAATAATGTCTCGACCTTCTGGATTTTCTGGAGTATAGAGTGTAATTCTCCAGGCAACCATACCAATTTCATTCTCTCCTGGAAGTCGTTTCTGCTCTACCAGATGGTCTCCTTCTAACACTAACTCTACACAATCCAAAACTGGACTCGGTACAGTTATATCTTCTGTAAAATACATAAGAAATTCCAACAGTGACATTATTCCATTGTAGGCGAGTAAATTAATCAATAATTTTTCATCATAAGATATCGTCGCCCCAGACGAAAAAGGGCCTATTTTAATTAATGTATACAAAAGGGCCTATTTCAAATTCTCTTAGTTTTGCCGAAAAAGGGTGTATTTCAAAATAATGATAGTTGGTCTATTTCAAAAATTCAAAATGAAATGACGAAAAAGGGTCTATTTCATTAAAATATCGAAAAACGGCCTATTCCAAATTTCCCATTGGCCCAAGTTGGCTAATTAGAACTATTTTGACTAACAGATCAACAAAAAGAACTCATCTTTTTCACAAACTTACCAACAATGTATTTAAATAATTTTTATTAAATTTCGACATAATTGATAAGATACACTTCATAATTTTTATTCTTTATAAATAAATCATAAACTTTTATTCTAATAATTATTTTTAATTTTTGATAATTAAGGAGTTTTTGTTATAAAAAATCACGGATACATCAACTCATTATAATAATAGCGCTTTTCTGGTGGAATCAAATTTTTGTCTAACATAGTTTTCAAATGATTAATTTTTTTCGTTTAGTCAATTCAATTTTTTCGGAATTAAGCTTTTTTTTAAACTTGCATTCCATGAAATTTG
>JAAMPD010002588.1:14052-49394 GCA_025266255.1 Trissolcus basalis
TCTGCACTTATTTTGTATTAAAAAATGAAAAACAATTAGATGCAATTATTTTTTTACGAAATAGACCCTTTTTCGTCAAAAATCTAATGAAAAAGTTGAAATAGACCACTTTTCGAAATGTAGTTGAAATAAGCCCTTTTTCGTCATTTTGATCAAAAATTTATGAGATAGACCATTTTACGATTATTTTCAAATAGGCCCTTTTTCGGCAAAATTAAGAGAATTTGAAATAGGCCCTTTTGTATCCATTAACTGAAATAGGCCCTTTTTCGTCTGGTGCGACGATATATTTTTTATGACATTAAAAAAGTTGTAACAATAATTACCATTAGGATTATCCTCTTTATATTTTTCCCAAATTTTCTCCAATTGTTGTTGGAACATGTCAGGGAGATCATAAACGTATGTAGTGCCGGTGCTTTGAGCTTGGAACCTCTTGGCTTGCAGATAATCTTTGGTTAAATAAGGAGTGGAGATGGGAAGACCATGCATAGGACCTGGTCTCCAGTTGGTATTGTTGGTGTGCGATCCGTACGACTCGAAACGTATCTGACCGCTGGAATCAGTTACTTCGGTGTACAAGTGCAAGTCAATGCTGTAACCACTATCGTTCGAAATACACAATCGAACATTTGAGGTCGGTTTTCCTGGAGCTGGTCGAATAGTCATCTTGATCTCCGCCTAGAATAAAATCAACCGATTTAGAAACTTGATAATATAATTCGACCGTAAATAAGAAAATAACAAAATTGTATTTCACTTCTCACCTGTCGCACACGCAGTTTCCAAAGTCTTGGTCCATACCGAAGAACCATGCTGGTAACACTCTCTTCGATTCTCACCGGGTCCATGATTACAGTCGGTACAAAGTTAAGGAAAATGTGATTGCAATCAGTGCGCTTAGCTAGAGGATGAGAAAACGCAACTTCCAATTCGTCCATAGCTTCTAACAACACTCGTTCGCCTTCGTTATGTAGGTAATCAAAACTAGCCTCTTTTGTTATCAGATCAGAATGACGTATGATCGATCGAATGAAGAATCTGTAATCAGTCACCTGCTGTCCTTTGGCAACCTGATAAAAAACAAAGAAAAAACAAATTCAGTAAAATCCAAAATAAAATTAAGATAGCATGGTTAAAAAAATGATTTTTTTTCATTTTACCTTCGCTTGTCCCAAATATAGGTGCATCTTTTGGTTGGAAGTGGGAAGAGCTTCCAGATCATAAGTTCTCATTCGGTTAAGCTCAATATGGAACGCGCAACCAGGTTCCAAGTGCCTATAAATCTTATCCTCAACAAATCCATCTCTTTGTCTGAACGTGAAGAACTTGGGGAATTGTTTTTTCTTCAGGGACAAGAAGGTAACTCTGCGAATACCTCGAGCAGTGAGTTCTTCCTTGTTGGTGGCACACCAATCGCTGAACTGTCTCGCCATTGTAGCATCGTCAAGGGTACCCTTGTCCTTCACCGCGATGCACAATATATGCACCGGTTCGGCTGGTCTGTCGTTCTCGATTGGCACGCCAGTACCGTCCGCACTGATCGAAACATTGATAGAAGTACTGTGCCTGGATTCGCTACCTAAAGCGTCTATCGCTTCGAGTACTTTTGCAGAGACGGAGTTGGGCGACGATTGATCTTCCAGGAGGTCCAACACCTCGTCAGAGTACTTGTCGAATTCCTCGAGGTCTTTGAACGCTGCCATTGCGCCAGTTCGGTGGATTACCATCGATTGATTCTGACGATTAGGATGGTTGTTAGGCAGAACAAACTGGAAGTGGAGCAAAGGAATTTCGCCGGAAAGTTCCAACAGCTGGAGACAAGTAAGTTCGTAGCTGATATAAGCGCGGCGTACGTAAACTTCCAACGCAGCGTTGCACACTGCTCGGTTGCTGTGGTAGAAGAAGTCATGGAGGATGTCGAAGATGCAGGTTTCAGAGAGAATCAATTTTTGGAGATTTTCAGGGTGGAAATCGTGACCGTACATGTCGACTGCCGAGAGAAAGATGGACTCCATTTGGTTGTGACGAAGTTCATAGGCCGGTTGGTGTGCAGCGATAAGAACCTGAAACATTTATCCAGTAGAATGTTATCTTACTGTTTTGCATTTTTTATTATATCAATGATTAATGATAATTTGCATGCATTTATTACCTGTCTAGCCCGTAAAGCTACTCTACTGTGTTCAGTTCTGTTCAAGCTAGTCAGCTCGGTGAGTGTGCTCGCAAGTTCGTCTGTCAAACCTGGCTCGTTTGCCCATAGATGATCGATCAGCATAGTTACTAAAACGTTCTTTTTCGTCACTTGACTGTGACTGAAAATCGTTGCTGTAACCATGGACATATCATCTTTGTACTGCTCAATGAGTGCCGACACACACTTGTCGTAGTGACCTTGTTGAAATTGACTCTCTACTGTATAATATTGCCTCAACAACTCATGAACCGCGGTCTTCATTCTTCCTCGCGTTCCATTTCTGTACCGCTGAACAAGTTGCACTATAGCTTGTGTCTGTAAAAAGAACACGTCACGTTCCACTCGTTTGGAAAGAGTTGCAGCATGACCGTCAATGACCGCGGCAATTTGCTGACTTGGAAACTGGGCCAAGACAGACGTGATGTTGCGCTCGTAAAGAGTCATTAGTTTACGAATCTTTTTCTCCACCGAATTGGGAATTCTTCCGGATGTTGTGGCAATAACTTCCTGTAGTTCGAGAAGAGGCAGACTGGGATCTCTCAGCGAGTTCATGAACTTTTCTATGAGCTCACGTAGTCTCGGGAGATGATAAGGATCTGGCAGACAGTAACCTGAAATAATCAAACGAAGTTGTTTGTTTATTAATTAAAATTGAAAACTAAACAGAGTATAAATTATTAGAACAAACTGAATCTTAAAAATTTATTGAAAAATCATTAAAATTACCAGCCAGTGTATTTTCTAATGCAGCTCGATATTTGGCGTACAGTTGGTTCAACTTTTCAGGTATGTTATTAGGGCCAGTGGCAGGAGGGAACTGCCCAGTATAATCCTGAGCTTTTGTCACAAGGGAAGCGTCATCCAACTCCAGTGTAGCAATCAAAGTTCCAGCCTCTAGAACAGCTCCTGGACGTTTAGCATAGAAAACTTGACCGGCTTCTCCGGCAGTTACGGTCATGACCATTTTCATGACTTCGATTTCAGCATACGCCTGACCGGCGTACACATGTCCTCCGTCTTCAACTAGGAAGTTGATCAGTTTACCAGCGGACGGTGACCGCAAAAGGGACGGATCGTTATCTTTTTCAAAAACGCATGTTTGATTTCCAATGACGATTCGATAACGATCGACCTCTTCTTTCATGTAGGTAGTAAAACTAGCGCCATCAAAAGATATCAGAAGACCGCCGTCAGATAAACTGTGTACCTCTATCTCTTTATATGATCCATTCATTACAAGGAAGTAATTGGTTGGGCCTGATTTCGTCGCTTGAACTTTATATTTATAACCATCGTTAATCAGCTCGACCTGAAAATGTATAATTAATTTTAACATCCAGCAGTAATTTATCATATTTCAAATTATTTAACATCGTATAGTAAAAACTTACATTAACAACGTTGTCCAAATCATTACTAGCTTGAATTTGTCCCCTTTCTAAAGCCGTTTGGAAACCGGTAAAAGCAGCTGAAATTGTTCTATCAGCAATGTGCAAAGCACCACAAGTAACTGCAAGAAGCACATCAGGCTTGTCGCTTGGTACCCTCTCGGAAATAAGCAAATCAAGCCACGCAGTGTCAATGTTGTTTTGCTGGAACGATTCTGTCTCTAATAACGTGATCAGGTACTCCACGGTGGTGCGGAAGTCACCTCTGATGCTCAACTCCTTGAGGGCGATAACCAAATTTTCTCTCGCCTGATAACGGTCTTCACCCCAAGAAAAGCAATGACCGAATTGCGAGTCAGCAAACTCGTGCAAACCGCCGGAAGCACCGACGGAAAAGTAACCCCAAACGTTCTTTGACGAACGGAAATTCAATTCCTGAACTGTCCCGGAACTCGGTTTGAAACCTGGAAATAAAAGGAAATAAATAATTTCAGTATTGAATAATGGAAAATGAATCATCTGTTGGGTTTGGCCCCTTACCTTCGTCTGGGTTTTCGGAGGTGATACGAGCTGCAATAACGTGACCCCAAGGTTGAGGCTTATGTCTGGGTTGGTCGAAATCAATGACACTATCGCCCCAAGGACTTTCACCGTACAAAAGTCGGATATCCTTTATATGATATAATGGTAAACCCATCGCTATCTGAAGCTGCGCAGCGGGAAGATTCACGTCAGAAACCATTTCTGTACATGGATGCTCCACTTGTAACCGAGGATTCAATTCCAAAAAGTAATAATTGCCTGAGATATCGTAGAGGTACTCAACCGTACCGGCACTTACGTATCCAACCATTTTAGCTAATCTTACAGCAGACTGAAATTGAATATCAGTAAGTTTGGTTTGCAAAATGGATCAATCTTTGATCATAGAATTGAAAAGAAAAATCTTTTTGAATGCAATGCTTACCTTTTCCATCTCTTCGAAGATTTCGGGCTTCGCAATAACAGCCGGAGCTTCTTCAATGATTTTCTGATGTCTTCTTTGAATGGAACAATCTCTGCCAAAGAGCGAAATGGCATTGCCATAATTATCAGCGAGCAATTGCACTTCCAAGTGGCGGGCACATTTTGCTAATTTCATAATGAATATAGGTGATCCTGGGATTTCAGTTTGTACTTGTCTGCAAACAAAGTATTTTTTTTTAGTTTCAACTTTATTTTTAATTTCAATCATAATTTCCTTTTTTCAACTTTTATTCTTCATTTTTATTTTATTCTTATCAATCATAAGGTTGATAAATGATTATAACTAATAAATTAAATATAGTTAAAAAAATTACCTAAAAAGGCTTGGCAGTTCCTCTGCGTTTTCTACTTTTCTAATTCCCTTTCCGCCACCACCTTCACTGGCTTTTACCATCACCGGGAATCCAATTTTGTTCGCGGCTGCGAGACACTCTTCTACCGTACTCACACAACCCTTCTTGAACAACTCGGACGATATTTTAATTTTCTTCCCGCTGTATTGAGCTTTTAAATCTGATCCAGACCAGGGGAGCGTCGGCACTTCTGCGGTTTGAGCTACAATACTCGATGCTATCTTGTCTCCAAGAGCCCACATTGCTCTTTCGGATGGCCCTGCATTAACAAACAATAAATTATTCCTTATCCTTTTATACTGTATCCTTAATTAAAAAAATAAAAAATCATGTTGTTGTCACAGATTAATTTTTGTTACTTATAACTTCATTAAATGTTAATTATTTTTAATTATGATTTTTTACTGTTTTTTTTTATAATTTTTGATTCAACACAAAATAAATTTTTCGTTCTGCAATTTCTGGATTTCGATTTTAAGTCATTTTTCTATTAAAAATTTATATAATTTTATGACTCTAATCATTCGTTCTACTTTGTTGCAATCTATTCTACCTAACCCATCATTAAAAAATATTTTATCAAGTGGTACTTTATGTAAAAAATGAAATCAAAAATTGTGAAATGAGTTCAAATACATTTAGGTGACAGAATTTTCTAAGTTGGAATAAATTATTACATAATTTTAACCTTGCGTAAATATTTTGGTTAGTTTTTTTATATACTATTATCTATCATATCCTATAATTTTCTATGAAACAAATAATAAGTGTTAACAATAACAATTATTTATCAATTTAGAATGCATGAATAAGAGCTTGAACAAACGACATAAATATGAGGTACGAACGATTAAATTATTATGATTAATGAAATACAACAAAGTTGAAAGTCAACTGTAATTTCACGTCGCGATTACCGCAGTTCCTATATAATTTTCTTGGTGACATTTCAATCATTTCTTTTTTTTCTTTCTTTCTTAGTTTATAATTGAAGAACATGTAAAATGATTGTACCTATGAAACAGATGTTATGTTTGTGCAAAAGTTCTGGCAGTTTTGGATTTTCTGAGGCATGTCCCCAACCAGCCCAAACAGCTTGCACTTGAGTGCGCGCAGCAATGTCCACAATGAGTTCAACATTGGCGTAATTGTTGTTGTTGGTTCCTCCAGGAACAGGCACATATTGATCAGCCATCTTGATGTACTCGGCGTTCGCTTTCAGGTCCTCTGGGGTCACCATCACCACGAAACGAACAGCCCTCTCGTTCTTGAACATCTCGTATGACCATCGTCGAACCGATCGCATACATTTTACAGCAGCTATTCCGTTGTTTGCAATCAATATCTGCAAGAAAAACAATTTCTCTCGTTTCAATTCTCTTCCTTCCTTATTTTATTTTCAACTTATTCACTTGTTTATTCAATTCTTTCTCTTTTTTAGAAGAAGGAGAAATTTTTAACATTTTTTAACTAAAAACATGTTTCAAAAAAGTTGGAATAAGTTAATAACCCTCGCGCGCGTTAATTTGCTATTTCCATAATTCTACTTAGTCATATTTGCACTCTTATGAATAATTATTATTACACCTGACGCTGAAGAAGTTCAAAGTATAACGTTCAAGGCTGAGTCTCTGTCAAGACTTTCAGCTCGAATTCAAAACTACTTTTTAGGAACCGCGCAAATTAGTACGCGGCTGAATGAAATAATCGATTTACGATTATTGGATTTCTTTGTTTCTATTAGATAACATATTTTCAAACGCTGAAAAAATGTGTACTTTCAAAATATAGCTGACTGGTTGGATTAGATTATAACTTTTAAATTATTTTTCAAATTTTAAACAAGTTTTCTGACAAGATTAAGATGTTTTTATTCATGAAGCTGCAAGAAAAACTTGTCTACCTTGTTGATGACCTTTGTACCACCAAACCGGCGTACAAATTCTTCCGGAGTCGCTATTGTGAAATCTTTTTCGAGCTGTCTGCCCTGCGGTTGAATCATCACCGTCCCCTGGGACATGCTAGGCCTGAAAAATCGAACAAACATTAATTTTGATTTCTATTTTTCTCATCTTAACATTTGGATACTTCTTTTTTCATATTTTGCATTTTTCCTACTTTTCACCAAGCACTTGTTTTTCATTGTTTACAGCATAAAAGTTTGGGAGATATGTTACACCTTCACAAAAAAAAAAAAAAAAAAAAAGAAACTCAAATTTATTGATGACCAATAAAATAGTCGATCCAGAATATCTCTCTAGAAAATAATTATTGAGGAATGTCAGTTCACCGTTAATTACAACGGATCTCGCTCACTTTCTTTTGACTTCAAATCTAAAATAATAATTGGTTTTCATTGATTAAAAGATCGATTCAATTTGTTCGCCAATTCTAGAATTTCATTCTAGAATTCAATTTAATTACAATGCCAATGTCTAAATGACCTTTTTTCATTCATGAAATTTTGAATTTGTACATTTTACTACTACATATAAAAACGTATAGAAAAACTACGAATGAAAAAGGTGTAAATAAAGGATACGACCAAAAACGGGGAGGAGAAACAAAAGGAAAAAATTACGTGAGTCCTGTAGGTACACTGAGTGTATCCTTTTTGTCAGGTTGTTGAATCGTCTGATCGTCCTTCTGCGGCATTTCGATTTCCTTGTCGGAATTCATCCTAACGATGCCCGCGAACAAGTTGTCCGAACTTTTCCAAGTCGGTTCTTCCGAGCGTTGGGCGAGCACGAATCGTTTCATGCGTTTCATCCCGGACTGAACGTAACGCAAAACTTGAGAAAACGTACAAATTGATTATTCACCGGACGAAATTACGAAAAAAAATCGTCTTCTGCGTGATTCCAATGCGCTTTCTCTCTTTTCACTTTTCACTGTTTTCCACAATAAAAAATCAACAGGAGACCAATTTTCCAACTCCTCTTTCTCCCTAACTCGCAAAAGCTTTCTTGAAACACTGTCGGTTGGCAAAAGCCTCGAACAGGATTGAGCCGAAAAAGTGACTCCCAATTTGCTCGCCGAGTGAATGTTGAAAGATTGGGGTTTAATTTCTAGTATGATTTAATATGAAATTGACGCATTGATTTTTAGCGTGTCAGACAAACAAAAAATGACGAAAAAAAAGAGGTAAGAAAAAGTGTAGAAAAGTTCATCATCGATGCTGAGTTTGAGATTTTTGATTGGGTTATAGAATGATGTATTACACGCTGGCGAAGGAAAGTGGAGTGAAAAAAAGAGGAGCGCCTGGTGTGATAACGCAGAAAAAAGACGAATGGCAAATTTACATTGGCTGTTCACTTGCTGATCGTTGTTTTGAACACACGTGAGACCACTTTTTTGGAGCATCGCACATCGATGGCATACCGTGACGTGGATGCCGCGTGATTTACATTTTGTTTCTGTGACGTGTACACCGATCTGCCGACCAGTGGTCACTGCCGCAGAACCAATCTTGGCTGTCCGTAGTTAGGTACTTTCCTCAGGTGTATCCCTTCCTTCAGAAAACAGCACCGACCATCATTTTCATTTCATATTTTCAAACTTCCTTTAAATTCATTCATCCGTTTTATTGCAAATTTTTATTATCTACTATTTTCTATTTTTCTTGTTTCTTGTGTGTGGTTAAAAAAAAGTATAAAAACAATTTTCGCAGAATATGGTTTTCGAAAATTAAATTTAGACATCAAAAATAATATTCAGTATGACTTATAATATCTGTGGCACAAAGGAAAAAGGAGTTAAATATATAAGATTTACTTGTACACTTAACTTGTAAAAAGAAGAAAAATAATAATAATAAAAGAAGAAAATAAAAACGAAGAAGCTATTAGAATTTTATATTATGAATTGACCGTTTAAAAAAGAAACAAGTTTTTTCAATAAAATAAAATAAATATGAAATGAAAATGAAATAAAATGAAAAGTAAGATAAAAAAATAAAATTAGTTTCGTTTTGGTTGTGTCGCGTAAAAATGTGTGCTGAGACATTGAAGGTAAGGACAAAAATAATGAATGATAACTGTGTCGAGAGCGTTGAGAGAAATCGCTGAGCAGCAAACATTGCGTCGCAGAAGAATGAGTCGATCAGCTGATGTGTTTACTCGCGAGTCTCATCCTATTAACTTGACAAGCTCAACCACGTGATACAAATCATAATGCACGAGTCATGAGTGTGCTCAACAGGAGTTCTTATTGGGCACTTAACATTACTAAAATAAAACTAATTGAACGAAATGTTCTAAAATTGATTCTATACATTTTCTCTATCTTTCAAATCAGATTAGGCAATTATTTTCTTCTAAAATGTCTTTAAAGAGGCAATTCATAAACTTAATTAATTAATTAAAACAATGTATAAATTGAAATGTTAAAAATAGTAAATGATGGCAGTAAAAAAATATAATCAAATTCGAAAACCATTTCAATAAATTGAGAAATTTATTGAATCTACTGAAAATTTTATATTTTTAAATTTTAAAAATTTAATTGACCACGCTAGTCGGTATACTAGATCACATTTTTTTAACACTCATTAATGAACTTTTTTTACTAAAAACTCACAGAATTCAATTGTTGGGGTCATTTTTTATTAAAGTCATTAACTTTTTTACTCTCTGCAAAAAATTTACTCAGCATCAATTAAAGTGATTCATGACATTGTTCACTTTCTATCCACGCGCGAAAATGACAGTAGTCAAAGGTTAGAATTTAAATTTTTCTCAAGACTCAATTTTGGTCATTGAACCAAATAATTAAATGACAAATTTAAAAAAAAAACAACAAATGATTTGACACATTCAAGACGCGTTTCAATTCATTTTCAATAAATGGAACATATTATACGAAGACACTGTGTTATAGTGCTGTTAAAATTGTTATCAACTCAAGGTTAGCTGTGAGGTGTAAGATTCAAAATGCATATCATTAATATTTGCATTTTATCATTTTTTTCTTTTTCTGAATACTTGATTTTCAAAATAAATTTATTCCTTAAAATTTCGACAAGGAATAATAATCAAGGTAAATTTAAATCGAGACTATAAAAATACCGATTACAAAGTATCGTACCTTGTGGAAATGCACCTTACACATGCACTTCAACCTCAAACTTTTTTTTTTCTCTCCTAAATTTATAGTATACAAAGACACAATTTGATTTACATCTTATTCTCAATTCTTATAAAATGGACCAAATTTTGAATTCGAAAAGTTCGAATTCTGTGGATAAAATATATTTTAAACAAGTTCAGCTTGTGAAATTGCATTTTGCAAACACACTTCAATCTCAAACTCACTCTTACTCTAATGCAATCACAATTTGAATCTGAAATTGCAATTTGTTGAATTCTAATAAACTGGACCAAACGTTTAAATTTGGCGAATAAATAATTTGGAATTTGGAACCTGAAATTGGGGAGTGAAAAAAAATTGGTAATGTTTTTGTCACCTGAGGCGCTTGCGCCGCTCGACCAATCCCGGTAACACGGGCTGTTGTTGTACAAAGACATGATTTTCGCCGGGGAAACTGTCCTCGGTTTCCTGCTCCTCGTTCAGGTCCGGGTCCCCGAGGACGAAGCTAACCGACGACTCCTCCATGTCTGTGTTGGGCCTATCCGGCAATTTCACTGCCTCGTTCGGAATGCGCTCTTGCTCTTCGTTACCTTCAAAACAATCACGCGGACAACTTAGCTCAAGCTGTTTGTTTATTTTGGTTCTCCTGATTAGTGTCCAATGAACCCAACCCAGCCATGCGACATACAACTTCGTTCGTTTTCCCAGCAGTAGACCCAATGAATGTTAATTCACCAGCGATATCGCCAAATCATCCTTTCAGCTCAAAGCAAAACTTCAAAGCCAGAGTTAATTAGCCTCGTTAATGGATTACCAAGTCAAAATTTTGATTACCCGCTTACATTTGTTTGTTATCTTATTCAAATTATTCATTTCAGTTCAAACATTTAAACCTGATCAGGTCGCAACCTGATAGAAAATATTTTTTAATTCATTCATTTTCAATTCGCCTTTTAATTTCCCCCGGAGATCATTTTTACAGTCTAATCAGTTGCGATAACGATCATCGTGATTTCATTTTGGGTTGGAATCTAGAAAAATTAAGTTATCCAAGCTTCGCGACTACTTTTATTCGCAAAACACGCGAGCCCGGTGACCTGCGCTGACGTAATAATGTTTTATAAAATACCCTCGCTGTTTAGATGCATACTAATGACAAACCAATCTGCATTCTCCGATACCCAGACCGAATTGAAAACAAAAGTTTGAATGCCACAAGAACAAAAAAATCTTTCAACTTTTTTTTTGCACTTTCCCATTTCGAAATGAAAATAAATGTCTCGTACGTGTAACGATAAATGACATAATTGTAAACATGTTATGTAAACATATGAAACATATGTGCCACATAAGTAGACACATAAGTTAACACTAATGCTTCCGTTCCAATTCCCGATATTAATTAAACTTTGAATTTCATGATTATATTTTTTTTATATTTAAATTCACTCACCCAACGGGCCTATATCAAGAAAATCCAGAAAAGTGTCACGCGACTTGACAATCACCTGGGAAGAAAGGGTTTGGGAAATAAGCCAAATCTCAAGAAGCGCATTCCAACCTGCACCCAAGAACCCTTGAACGATTGAAGATGAAACGGTTTTGAAGCCAGGGCAAATATTGATTACAGCTTGTTAATATCAACTCGACACAATTAGCTATTTTTTTTTAGTTTAATTCTACTTAGTTAATTAAGTTCCATTTTTTTTTTTGTTTGTTATCTCTGAACTAACCATTTTCTTTTTCAATTTCATTCAGCTTTTTTTTAAACCAATTTTGTCATAAGATAAAGTTCCAAAAAAAAAAAAATAGATCCGAAATAATGAACAAGAAACAGCAGGAGTAAAATTATGATCAAAAGAAAGCCTGTTGAAAGAAATTGATAAAAAGAGTTAATTTGAGAGGATGAGATGGGTTGATGAAACAAAAATGAATGTACCGATGAGTGTATCCAGAAGAGCCCGAAGCATACCAGTCCGCAAGTCTTTTTCAAAGTGCCTCGCTCAACTTTTTTGAGTGGTTGGATATTTGTCACCTGAGGCTTAACCGGGTCTCATGTCACTCCTGTAACTCATCAGCCGACCGTCAACTCTCGACTGAGGACAATTTCAATAATGACACTTTACGCCGCTGCGGCCAAAGCTATCGCCGGACGATAAGTTCAAAGGTCCACCTCACATAGAGCTTTCTTGGGCAGTATCGACTCGGCTCGCACTGCGATTTACCTCCAGTTTTTCCTCTCGCTGATCCAGTTCCTGCTTTTAGCTGTATCATTAAATTATTCTCAATTTCAAAAACTTTTTCTCCCATATTTTTTGTTCCCTGTATTTTATAATCCGAACTATTATATCATCACACATTCGATGAGACGAAATCGTTAACTTATTTTTGTTTCATCAAATGTTTATTGAATGATATAAAAGTGCACTGACGCGTGCGATGAAAGTTGGAAAAAAAAAATACAAGGAAACTGATATGCACTTTGCGAAATATTGTTTTCATTGCATAAATGTGATAAACAAATGTACAAGTCTGATAAAGTCAGTGATAACAAATCGTTCGGTTTTGGACCGGCTCGAATTTCCATTCCAGTTTTTCTATCACATCGATACTATATTGTTATTATAAAAGTTGTTATCAGAGATGTGTTTCAACTCGAGGGGTTTATTTTTGTTCGAATTTAGTATAATCGTCAAGCAGTTTCTCAAGACCTTGAGATTGATGGATTTGTTTATTGCGACCTCAAACTTGAGAGTCTGTAGTACAAAAAAATTTTATACCGAGATATAACGCTCGGTTCTCAAACGAGTTCATCGCGCGCTCCCATTTTCTAATGCCAACACTGTCAATGATCTTGTTTCGCGTTTTGTTTGACAACCTCAAATCGGACTCGATCGTACGTTCACAAGATAACAAACTGCTGTCACTTTACATTTTCTTCCCGTTTTTCTTGTTCCCACATATCTCTCTGTTTTGCTTTACTTAATTCAAAACATAAACAAAGGCTTAATTTTGACTGGCAATCCAAAATGTTTACCCAACGACGAATTCGAATTCAAATTGTTCCGCAAGCCCGTCTTGTTTATAATGAAATTTGCGAGGACGTGAAAACAAAAAAGAAGAAAATCAAGTCGAACCAACTTATGGAAATGCCGAATCGCGTGGTGACGTTTGTCGGCTGGATGCCACGTGCGTACTGAAATTGCATTCGCCTGGCAAGGACTGACGACGTTCATGCGGTCATTTGGCAATGAACAGAAGAAGCAATCAACGACTATAATTTCGTAGAAGCGTATGCAATCGCCGGGTAATCCGCATATTCATGCACATCCTTCCCCGATGGGGGGAGACAAATTGACGTTTCGACGTCGCATTGTCGGGCAGCCTGCGAACTGTCAGAGTTAAGGATTGAGGTTACGTCGGCGTCCCCAACAATGACGTGCAGTTGCAATTGTTTCGCAATTGGTACGAGGAAAGTCTGTCAATTCTTTCCGCGGCCATAACCAACAAAAAAGCAATTGTTTATTTACAGCTTAGCGGATGAAAGGGCAGGATGAATGATGGCCCACACAAACAACGGGATTGGTCGAGGGCCATGTCAGGCGATCGCGCGCCATTGGCCGATTGGTGCTCGCTACGATTCACGTGACAGCACGTTTCGAGCGAGCCGGCTTTGGTGAAAATGCGTGGTTGCCCTTGCGCTCTGCTCACCGGTGACGAATTTTGCGCGGCGCCGGTGCCCCGACCCGCTGCTCCAGGTTGCTCTCGCCCTTGCCCTTGCCTTCGTCCTCCGTCATTGTGACGATGCTTCGGTTGTTTCGGCTGCCACCAGACCACGACACAAACTTCTCAACACCCTCGCCGCCCCGAGAGTAAAAACAACCCGCGCACCGCACACACCGCACACAACAACCGCTCTCTCGAAAAACAGCGACGCATTCAAACCCAGAACGTGCGCAGGCGCACTGACATCACACCTGTCACCTGCTAAACACTAATACCTAGAAATGCCCTACTCTACGTTTTCCCGGCTTTTGGCTGCGCAGCCTCCTAACGAGGGCGGTTCATTTTTCAGCCGACACTCTTGCGGCTTCTCCGTCAACTCACAAATGCACCTGCAATTTGTTTATTTACATTACACGACTTTTCGCAATCTCCACGACCTTCAGTTTTTATAAACAAATTGATGCGCACACAATGTAAACAGTCTATTTTGATTGTTTATAACGTTTATAAATAAAGTGGTTGTTTGTATTTTTGTCATTGTCATTTGTGTTGGAAAAATGAGTGAGAATTATATGTTCTCGGTCGATCCAACAATACTTACAAGGTGATGTCAATAAAGAACTATGAAATGATTTCATTTGCAGTTGTCAATTTGCATTTGTGTACAATTTTTGACGCGTAAACAAACTGTATCGTCGAACAACAATTCAAAAAAGAAAAAAAGTAGAATAATTTAAAAATGATTTGCAGAGGTCTATATTACCGACAGATGGTAACGTGCTAGATGGCGCTACTGTACACAGCGCGTATATAAATATGTATAAAATTCGCCCCTTTTTTTGACTGATTGTTAGACAAATGTTAAGAAATAATTGTTAGATTATGTTTGTTGTAAATTTGACTGTTGATCAAGTGTTAAATGTATTAAAAATGGTTGGAATTTTTTTAATTTAATAATAGCAATTAATTGACAATTACAAGATGACAGGAGTTGTTTGGTTTGATTTTGCAGTTGATCTCTCATTTCATAAGGTCTCACAAACAATCATGCGCGCCGAACGGGAAGAGACGAATTGTGCAAATTCAAATCATAATGGAGCAGCGGGACGATTTTTACCGGGTGCAAATTGTGTACTGCGGAGAAACCGATGGTATCAATATCGAGCACTTATGCAATGAAGCTTGGAGTCAAATGATGAAGGAACTTGACGTTGATGGAATCGCATTGGCGACAGTGTGTAGCAAAAACAAAATGACAAAAGCGCCAGACGAGGCTCGAATTGAAAACGTGATTTATACGTCTGGTAAAATCACCCTGGCTAATCAAAAGTCAACTAGATCTTTTGCGCAGACTTATTGGGATGAGTACATCTGCGTTTCTTTGAAGGTTTTTGTTTATTCGAAACATTTGTTCATTTCGTTCCTAACGTTCTACAAACTACATCTCGTTCTTCGGCAATCATTCATCTTTTTTATTCGCAGCACAAAATTAATTCAGCGGATGTACAGAAGTTTGAGGCCGAGATGAAAAACTGGATCTCAGAGCGCAAACCGGATAATCCAAAAATACGATTCGTCGTCATGAAGGATGGCCATCAAATAATGGAAGATTCTCTGGACGTTGAAATTTGCTCCTGTCACGCGATGGCAGCGGCAATGGCAACAATCGTCGAGAACAGTCGCAACGAGCAATTCAAGAGGCAGTGCCTCGATATGTGGCACGTTACCACGCCGCAACAGATGAACAAACAAGTTTACAAACAACTCATCGTCCAACTTGAAAATAAGCTCAGATGAACTACTCGAGCTCAAGCTTCAAAACACAAACTTCGTCCTCCAAATTGTACATACTTTCTAATCATGTTCAAACATTATTCTCTCTATTTTTTTTAAACTTGTTTTTAATTTATTCTAATACTCTTATCTCCGAAGTCAAGTATTATTTTTTTATTATTGTTCAAGTTTATATTCTCGTTTTCCATCACTGTTGTAATAAATCATTTGTTAAAACTTGACGACCTTGAGGGATGATTGACCTTTTTTTCGAACTTTGCGTGACAATTGCGGAGGTAGGAAAATAGGGGCTTGAAAAGTTGGCGGTATTTTGAGTGTGGCGCTGCGGTGCAAGGGCGTCCCCAGCCGCCCAGGAGGAGGTTAGGCTGCGACTGACAGCGGCGAGTCTAGTGAGCATCGAACGCGGTGGCAGGCAGGTCGGGCTGGAGCGTCGCCTCTTTTATTTTTCTTTCGTCATGATCGGTGCGCCGCGGCGTAAATGAAGTTAGCCTCGGGGCGCGCTGGGTGTTGTTGGTTGCTGTGGCGGCCGCAGGTGTTGCTGGAGCGACAACGCGTGTGCCAACTGGCTCTCTCGACTCAACAGTACGTACCCGCCAGACAACAAAAACAACGACAAACTGTGTGTCGCGAGCGGAATGGCGGATTGAGCGCTGCTGCCGTGATCAATTGCGGCCTGCGAAATCTGAACGTTCAATTCCCGACTATTTATAAACGTCGAGCAATTGTATTCGGGCCGAATCGAACGCCCGGCCGATTCAAAATAAATCAATCGCGCGGCACAAGATAAACAAACGCGGCGTCGCAAGTGTCAGGCGAGTTTTTGACAGCACCAAGCCACGGGTTTTAGGTTAATTTGTGCTCGCCATCGGTCGCGATCATTGTCATCGCAACTTGGTTTCCATGTGCCAGCCGAAATAAGTGCACCGTTTGAGTGTTGTGTTTAAACCGACGGGCCACCGACGTCAGGAACGCCCGAATGTTTATCACAATTGTGCACCCCGCTCGCGATATAAATTCACAATGCGATATGCTCCCGGGGCAGCGCTTTTGTTTGTTTATTTTCACGTGAATGTTTGATAAACGCCGCTTTCCAGACGGTACAGCGACCAAACAATGAGTAAATAAAACCCGCCGTCCGCGCGAGCTTTCCAAAACTTCTTCTTTCATTTTCTTTCGCTCCTTGCTTGTTTGTTTGTTTGCTTTCAATTCTCTGTTTACGTCAGCTTCACACGTCCGATTTTCCTCTTCCTTTATTTCCCAGACTCCGGACAACTTGCGTCATTTTTCTATCGATCTTGTACTCTCCTCTGCCAATTTCGACAAGATTGATTATGCTTTTCCCATGTATATCAACAGAACCCAGCATACGCAGCTTGAAACAAGTCTGACCTATTAATAAAATTTATCGGCCTTCATAAATTAACAACTTGCAATTTCAGGCCGATCACGTTCGAGGCGATACGAAAATGTTGCACCCCAGTTGTAAATAAAATAAAATCTTTGACCCTAGCGCTCTTTTTTTTTTTTGGTCTAAGGCCTGACAACATGAGTCACTGTGGCATTTATTTTCGTGAGTGTCACGATGAATTAATGTTTGTTTTGGTGGCCTTTACGGGGAATCAAAAAAAGAAAACCTGATGTCAATAAATTCCTGTCCACCGGTCGGAAGCCTGAATTAAAAGCGTTTGACGTTACATAATCCTCGTTTGCACATCATATCTGCCCCTAACATTGTTATCAAATCCGCGAGTTACTGTAAACAGTAAGCTTTTTGTTCTGTGCAAAGATCGACCGACGAGCGGAATAAGTGATTTTAGCGAGCAGCAAAAATGTTTGCCTGTCAACTTTGTTGTCATCGAAAAGGGATATTCAATTAAGCGCAGCCATTCAATTGGTTGCAATTGGAAAACCTGCGTGCAATAGATTCGTGACCTTGGGAATCTGCGGAGGAAGGAAACTTCCCCTCTCGTTTGCAAACTCCTCCTCCCCTCATTAAAGCTCTTTTACCAAGCGCTCCGAAAAGTGCGTCCAAGTTTCCACAATCTTTATTTATGAGTTTCCTCATGCAATTTCAAAACAAACTCAATCTCGTTGCAAAAAAAGATTGCAGAAAAATGTGAAGTGAGCAAAACTGTTGAGAATCCCTGGGAGAGGCATGAAAATTTGAAATACCTGATGTTTGCACAGCTGCCCACTTAGGCCTGTCTTTCGCGCATGCATTATCACCGGAGAATTAATCAGCGCGAATACATTAAATCTGGTTTCATCGAATTCGCGTTGCTTTTATTTGAATTATTTCGTCAGGGCTTCTACTCCTGGCCGTTCACTTTTTAATTTTTTTTTTTCACGCTTTCATTCACACCGCCGCAGTTTCAGTTTCAAATGAGAATTCAAAATTAGTTTGTAGAAATGTTGACTTGCGATTTTTTTTCCCGTCGTATTAATTGGGATACGTTGAATGAATTAGTGGAAACGTTTCAGAGGCAATTGAACTTGCAAAAAAATTGATTACTCTTTTGGTTCATTGATGCAGAATTATTGTGTGTGCAGCATTTATACTAAAAACAAAAATATCACAAAGAAACATGTCATATCAAAAAATTTTCACACTATTGAAAATAATACAGCAAAATATATATATGACACTCGTGAAAAATGACAAAAAATTATTCAAAACACGTGTTGAGTTTCTGTCGTTCAGACATGTA
The DNA here is from genome assembly GCA_025266255.1 of Trissolcus basalis. Lineage (NCBI taxonomy): Eukaryota > Metazoa > Arthropoda > Insecta > Hymenoptera > Scelionidae > Trissolcus > Trissolcus basalis. Next base: position 32,333 of record JAAMPD010002588.1, read on the forward strand.
CACTGTAATGACAAAAAAAGCTAAACAATTAGAAAAAAGTTAAAATTATAAAACTTCAATAAAATAAATAGAATAATAACAAAATCATAAGTTTTGAAACATCATGTATTTATATTTGTATTGCTTCCGGTAATAACGAGGTAAGTGGTTTTTTTTACGTTTTGAGATTACAGAGGAACAAATAAAAAAATGTTTTATTTTGATACGGATGTAAATTTGGGTATTTCGTGTTATAATATATTCAATGACAGTTTCGATATTTTTGTTATTTTTATGGGAGAGGGTTGAGGGGTCTTACTTCCCATTACTCCGATATTATTTCGTGCGATGTTTTCTTTTGTAATAAAATTCCATGTGATATTTGATAATGTGATATGGATGCTCAGAAACTTGGTTTAAAAAGATTTTTGTTATGTTGTAATCTGTTGGTTTTTAATTTTTTTAATTTTAATTTATTTTTTTTTTTGAAGTTATTAATTAATAACAAATATTAGTTGTATCCCTGGATTTATGACGTTAGTTTGGTTAAAAATAGGCCCACGCCGGGCCATTTTTAAGCGCGCCATATTTATAGCCCGAAAATCAGCCAACTTTGTTTCGTTTCAATGGCAAGATTATTGTTACCGTTAACTCGGTCATTCGTGCCTAAGAATCCCTTGTCACAGTTGCAGTTTCACTTCTGGTTTAATCGCGCGAGGCAAAAAAAATTGTTTGACAAAATTGACGCCTTCCAAGAATCGGTTCGCTAATTTCGTCCCCGTTTTTCCCACTGGCTTTTTTCTTCTCTAATTGCATCACCGGAGTTATAACAATTCCATTGTACCTTTCAACATACGAAATTTGTAACATTTTCTAAATCACAGTTGGAAATAAGGTTCGATGCGTGAAAAAAAAATCTGATACTCTGTCAGTGAAAGTGTGATGAATTAGGGTCAGCAGATGTTTCTGACGGCTAAACTTTTTTTTAGAACATTTTTTTGATTTTTTTTTCTTTTTCGAGGTGTAAGTGTGAGAGAGATGATTGAATTGTTATGTCGAGAGAACGCTGAAATTGAGATATTTATGTTTTCTTGATTTTAGGATGCATAAATGGAGAGAATGAAACTGCGGCTGGACAGCAAGAGTTAAGCTGAATAACAACCTGGCACGTGGTAAAACTGGCCAGAGGCCTGGATCCTCGTCCTCGGCCTCGTCCACTGAGAGGCTCCAAAGGATGCCGGGCCCTATGGCTGAGAGACCTCGTGCTCAGCGATTAAATGACATCGAACCACAATATTCAAAAGTAAGGAATTTCATCAAACAATTCCTCTGCTTCATTTTTCAATTGGAATTTCATGATTAAATTTCATTCCTTTTTCATTTTCATTCGTAGACAATCCTCACTATTATAGAAACATGCAAAAATGTTTGTTTGTTTGTATACCGAAACATCACGATAATACAAAGCTAATACAAATTGTCATTATAAAGTTATTATTAACATTAGTAAAATTAAAATTAACAATTATGTAGTTTATATATAACTATATGAATAACAACTAAAAAGTATTATGTAATTAAATCTTAAATTGTTTTTATATATAGTTTTGAAAAAAAAAAAAATTGTTGTCTCTTAAGATTGAATTCGAGTCGAATGCAAATTCAGTTTGGAATAAGTTTAAATGGAGTGAATGATATCAAAGCCAGCGAGAGGTGTGCGTGTATACATATTGGGAAATTATATCTTCCTACGACGTTGCATTCCACGTAACGAATGACAAATCGCGAGAGTCCGAGTGCCGATCTTTTGTGGCGTGACCAACGTCGACTGAAAGTCATAAACCACCGGGCACAATTCACTCGACTTGAATTCACTCACAAATTCATAACAGATAAGATGCGAAAGATTGATACAGAAATCACGGCCCAGTTTGATCCCAACAGATGTTCCATGTTGACTTGCTTTCTTTTCCAATGAAATATGATTTTTTTGTGCCGTCCACCGTCTCCACGTATTTTTTTTGTTCGCCTTCTTTATTTCACGAAGCTATTGAATTCTTTTTTTTTTTTTCATCATCTCAAAATGTCGTAAGAGATAATAGGATTCCCGAGGTGGAATATTCAAGAGATAAATAATCAAGTTGGACGTTATAAGAAAATATGCGGAGTATTTTCTTTTCCGTATCCTAGGAAAGAAAGGAGAAATAGGGTCAGCTCGACCGTTTGTGATAGAAAAAAAAACAGGTTGAACTTTGGAGCCAAGCAGCATCGTCCAACAAAGTGCGCAATTGTCTTGGTGGTTTTTTAACTTTTGCAATATCTTGCAAATTAATTGATGTTTGCAAATTTTTGCATTCGTCATTTTGTTTTTGTTTCGTTTGTTTTTGTAGTTCACGTCGGATTTTATCGCTACTCCTCTTCCACATTTTATCGACAATTTGTTACCGGATCGAAACGTGGGCATAAGCTGCGAATTATTGTGATCTCACGGCGTCTGAAGATTTTTATTATTTTTTTTTTTTTGGCAAACCCGTGCGGTATCGATAACGACAAAATCAGCGTGGGCTTTTTCTCTTGCCTTATTTCTACGACTCGTCTCCTGCAGCTCGTCTACGCTAAAATTAAATGTCCTTTACTTTCTTTTCGTATTCTAAAAATCGGCTCTTCCTTGAATGATTTTTTTTTTTGGTCAGACATATGTAAAATAAAAAAGATATTGTATAATGGCAATTTAAAAAAATAGACTGATCCAGGACGTTTTAATAAATTTGTTGCATTTGACATGTGTAACGGGACATGTTTACGGGCAACGCGGGACTTCTTTTCTATATGAAGTTGTTCGGGGAATGCAGAAGTAGACTATTTCTCTGAGCGGTCCATCTTACGAGAGAGTAGATCGATAGACGTTTCCCCCCCAAGCTGAGTCGCATCCTGTAGCACTATACACCTACCGTTTCAAGGTTCTTCAAAATGGACTTGACGAATCGCGCGATAAAATCGTGTCATCGCTATATTACATTTCGTATCTTTCACTATTCAGTTTTATACCATTTTTTTCTCCTATTTCAGATAAAAAGCCGAATAAAAATAAACCACATTGAAATTTGTGAGAACATTTATCTTAATCAACAGGAAAGGAAGTTGAAAAATTTCAATTACATCATGAATGAAAGAAAAAAAAAAAAAAGAACAAGAAGGGGAAAAAATCTTTAATGAAAAGGTGAAATAAAAATTCCATCAAAGAGATCCAACCGATTAGCATAATTTTTCGATTTGCATTTGTCAGAGTTGCGCCACAAAAGCGTACGACTGAATGCAACACATCCGAGAGAGCCCGGATAAGTCGTCAAATATTAACGCTGCGGCCAACGAGCACTTGCGAGACTTTTCAAGTGTCGTCCAGGTGGGCCATCGCGTCTTTTAACCTGAGTTCTCTCTTTTCATACCAGGGCTTCTCTCATAAACGTCATTTTCAGCGAAATGTCTGGCTTTTTCCTAGCCGCGCGTTCGTGAAAGCTCGCTGGATCTGCGAAAACAATTACAACCAGTGCACCTGCTCGTATCGATTTTTCAATGTCAACGACCTCCTCAAAGGAACATTAATCAGTGTCCTAACAAGGTACCAAAACTTTATAAAAACTTTTCCCTCGTAAACTCAACTTAAAAACATGCTATTTTTAATTTTCAACAAACTAATTTTTCTTTTTAAACTTCATAATTATTTCAACGTTTAAAATAAAAAAAATGAAGAATAAAAATAACTAGAACAAAAATAATTCTTTCGCTAAAATATATGTGTGAACAGCACAATACATGATGTAACCTTGCACTTTTCCGTTGAAAACATTTCAAAAGGAATATTTCTCAAATGTTGGATTGAAAACTAGATGAAAGGCTTTGTGAAAAATAACTCTTTTCAATATGATATTCCGTTGAATATTCGCGACGAGTGTGACGTTAATTTGATTTTGTTTTAGAATGTAGGTGCATTATATTGGCAAAAAAAAAGATGAGCCGTTAAAAAAGAATTAAGGGTCGAGCCCCCCTCGGTGAGACGGGAGTCCTCATTTATGTCAATGGCTATTCTTAGTGAGACCCTAAGGGTTGAACAACTCAGGCTGAAACGAAGTGTGTCACGATGTAATAAGGGTCATACATATTTCGTCAAATCAACACTATTTGAGCATCCTCCGATGCGCATCGGCAGATCATATCCAACTCAAAGGAAACTCCACCTATCTTCTATGAGTCATCAGCTAAAACCAAATTACCCTGCCTCGTTACGATTCACGGATTATTATTTTACTTTTTGCATAACAGGATCAATTGATTTTGAAGTTTTATCAAATCAGTTTTCAATTTATCTTTGCAAATTGAGCTCGAAATTGCGTAATACGATAGGATTAATTTGACATTCCAAGTGTCAAGTTTTCGATGAGGTGAATATTGTTTGGGACAAAATTGGAGCGATAAATCGAAGGCCGGCATCCGGGAAGTTGTGGATGCGCTGACCCAGTTGGGTGGCACACGTGCATCCCAATCAGACGTCTTTCCTGCGTCTCTATGTACCGCTGCGTTTCCAATCCGTAATTCAGTTTCTCGGATTCCACAAATTTCAACTCTCAAATTCCATCAACAAATGGATTTTCATCATATCCCAACGATTAACAATAAATTTTGCTGAACAAAATGAACGAACTATGATGAGAATTGAGATAAAAAATATGAACCAGATGTTTGTTCGGAATTTTTGGAACACCAAATTGTTTCTTTTTTTGTTTGTTAATTTTTTTTTTTTTTTTTTTTTTTTTTTTTCGTTTTAAACTAGAGCAAATCGGAAAGGAAAGTGAGCATTGTGCTCGGTGTGAAATTGCTACGAGCTGCGCGTCGCTTGCGGCACGTTGCCCGCGATAATCGTCTGCGAACTTTTTTTTTCAATAGCAATTGTACGCTGCGACGCGTATGATAAAAGTAGCCCGTGTTGGCGACCGTCTCCTAGCGGCTACTAGAAAACCGCAATATAACAGTCCTGCTTGCGAAACGCAGCCTACATTTAAAAAATACCTTCTAATCACGTGGCTAAAGCTAATTGCGACTGTCGCGAGATATTTTACATTCGTTTGAAATTCCAGACTGAGTTTAAAAAAATGAAATCCAATTTTCCAACTGAAAAAAAAATGTTTTAAATTGTCCAAGTAGAAATGAACTGTAATTTTATTGAACGACCGAAATTTAAAATGACTCGCTCTTGTTGATAATGATTGTGGGGGACATTTGTTGAAAAATCGATTAAGATGATGATAGGCGTGGTAAATTAGAAGATTCGAAAATAGATGGATTTTGATGCGACGATAAAAATAATGTCGACAGAACGTATATTTACAAACGCAAAGAGATACTTAAGAGCAGCTCTAATAATCAATTTTTGATGCCTTAAATGGAATAGGTGACTAACTATTTTTAATAATTACATTCAACCGAGATAATAGTGTAATTTAAAACTTAAACATAATTATCGACAACTTTTTTTTCGTGTCAGTGTCCAAAAAATAAGCACACGCTGAACACCTCGGCGTTTCTTCCGTTTGTTTACAGCCGATAATGTTTACATCGTTATCATGAATCGCAATCTCGTAAAATTCATTACTTATCAGTTAGTTGTGAGTACATTTTTTAAATTCAAATCTCAATGTTAATTTTATCATAATTTCTTTGTTGATAAGAATCTCGGAATTTTAAAAGTAGGAATATTGTTCGTTTTCATCTGACCTGATCCGCAGAAACATTTTTTTTTTCTAGTTCAATTTTTCATTTCTAAGCAGATGGATTTTGCCTTGGCACGATTTTTTTTAAACAATAGAACACTTGTCCCTTTGAATTTGCCCCATGAACATGAACTTTTTCCGCGACGCGTAATAATAAATAACAATTAGTCAAGCTTTTATTGAAAATCTGTTGTCGCGCAGTATAATACGACTCTTTTCTCTTTCATTGTCTAGCTCGTTTGCATATGATCCATTATTGTTATTCAGCTCGATTGATTTATTTGCCGTCCTACACATTGAAACACGCGTAAATCAAATTGCTCAACACAATATTAATCGTCGCACTTTTTTACTTGTTTTGTGAAAAAGTGATCTTTCAAAGTTTTGTTCATTTTTTTGTTCGTTAACTTTTCATTTTCAACGTACTGCCTTTAATAACATTTGTTTAAAGGAAAAAAAATTCTGCCAATGAAATTCCCTTTTGCAGTAAAAGTAATTTCTTCAACCATGATTAATATCTTCACACTTTTTATTCCTTTTCTGGAAAAAGTCATCTTTCAAAGTTCATTTTATTTTTATTTTCTTTTTTAAATTTGTTCACTTTTTATGTTAAACATATACAGTTTAAAAAAAATCTCTTTTTTGAATGGAAACATTTTTTGCCAATGAAATTTCCTCTTACATTAAAAAAGCAATTTCTTCGCCCAGCATTATTTTCCAATTTTCTACATTCAAAAAGAATTGTTTGGATAATAAATTTTTGTGCAAAATTAAAACGTTTCCATGTCAAAAATGTTTTTCTTAATTTAAAAATGAAATTGGTTTTAAGGAAAGTATATATTTGTCTTGATCCAAGAGGTTTATGTTTAAAGGTGTATGATGATGGATTGAATCGAGCAGGTTTTGTGTGTTTGCAACATCGAGGCCATAAAAGTTGTGTTGGCGGGCGTTGATCGGTTTCCATAAAACGTGCAAGGGGGATGGAAGAGGAGGAACATTCGACTCCAAAGGCAACCGAGTCGTCGCTGAGGAAATGAGATAATTGATAGTACTCTTATGACTGAATGCCTACTTTGTCACTCGTCACCGTTAAAGAGGAAGTGTTCATACGCTACTTTAACTTCTTCTGCACTTTTCCTGATTCGTATCTCGCGCGGTTATTTCAACAGTCCGTTTTTGGACTATCGCATGTGTTTAGCTCGTTGAGCGCGAAACACGCAATTTCCAACATCGAGGCCAATTTCAACCTTTCATTCGGTTCGTCCGCAAATCTTCAAATCATTTCTGCGTCTGTCATGCGACTCGATAAATTTATCCCGAAGCTCTTAGTTTGTCCACACGTCACAGTTAACCGCATTGTTCGTTATCTGTGTCACGACTCTTTAGTTCAGACCATTCATAAAGTTCCGATTTTCTTCAATCAGCCATCTGTTATTGTAATTGTCATCCTGATTTAAAATTATGATTGCGCACATGACAGATGCAACGTCAAATTAATTGTTAATGAAAAAAAAAAAAAAAAACCATAGAAAAAAAAAAGTATAATCGATGGTTTTTTAATTTAGAATTGAATTTGCATGTCTTGTTACGGAGGCAGGTGTTTCTTAATCAAAATTCATTAGTTGAAATTGGTGATTTTNTTTTTTNTTTTTTTTTTGTAATTTTTAACTAACTCGTTTTGGTCTTGAGAAATCACTCATTATTATCGTATTAAATTATTTGAGTGTAAACGAATTTCATAAGAAGAAAGATTGAATGAAAATTATTTTTTAAAAACATTCAAATCGAATGAATTTTGAATGTATTTATTGTCGTCGATTTCAGAGCATGTGGAAAACTAATTTTACTCGGAAAGCATTGCAAACTGTTAATTAATTGAGTTAATTTTCTTTTTCATTAATATTTATTGCTTTTAATTTTGTAGCACACGAAGAAACACTTGCTGCATTGATGTGAGTCGCAAAGTTCGTGGGACTTGAACTGCAAAATGTGCTCGATATTTCCTCTGGGGTATTAAACCATCAAGAGGCTAATCTGTGTTCTGTTGCAGTTTTGTGTCTCGCGTATAATAGGTTGTCTCATCAAAGCGCCCACAATCAAATCTTCTTCGAGTGCAAGACTCATCATCTAATTGAAAATTTTCGCTCGCTCTCTATTTCATAGAACAAACAAAAAATGTCTCCCTCAAGTGTAAAAAGTCTGTTCAATCAAGCAACAGATTGAATCAAACGTTCAATTCAATTAAAATCAAAACTGAAACTCATATTCAAATAATCCACGTCGAAAGGCCGCGACGGTTCGCCTTCAACTGCTGCTACTTGTTCAAATTGAGCACGCACCTCGTCTCATCCTCAGACTACATAATTGATCGCGTTCCTTTCCTAATGACGTTCGTCGTACCCTTGACATTGAAAATCATTGTTTCCAATTGGAAAAAAAAATGAATAAATCAGATGAATTATTGATTGAAGCAGATAATTTTAATTGATAAAAAAGACAACGATAATTGACGTCCCAAAATTTTATTTTTCAGAGCATGGCGACCAATCAGGACGACGACGGCCCGGTCAGCGCAGGCAGTTCCGTCAGCAAAGGCAAAGTCAAGTTTCCCAAACTTGACGAGTGTGCGCATTTTCATTACGAGCACGTCGAACTCAACACCTTGGAGGTAGAAAAAAAAGAAACTGATTCCAGTTGAATCATATCAATCAGGCTCATGAATTCATACTGAATAATAAATCTGATAATTGATTTGTATTTATTAATTAAGAACGATAAAAATTCAAGCCTATCGATAAGATTAAGAATTCATTTTTAAAATGGTTATCATTATTTTAATCTCGTTTTATTACTTTTTCAATAGGTGTCAATAAGCGAAGTGTCAGACGATTCCGAGAGCTATGCCGTTCGAGTGACGTCCGGAGACGCGTGTTGGACGCTGCTGCGAACTTACGAGAACTTTGTAACGTTTGACGACAATTTGCATCGCTGTATCTACGACCGGAAGTTTTCGTCGCTGTGCACGCTGGCGAGTGCGCGGCCGGACAACACGTATGCCGTCTTGAAGGAGTACCTGGAACGCTTCTCACAGCTGAGCCATGAGGGACTCAACTGCGGCCCCGTGCTGAACTGGCTGCAGCTTGATAACAGAGGCCGGAGAATTTTCATGCCAGAATCGGAGTCGTGTCCCATCAACACGCCGGCTGTCGCTGCTGCTTATGCCGTTAGAGCATACACTGCACAGGCACAGGATGAGATCTCTTTTCAAGTAATTAACTGTCAATTTAATTCACATTATTCAGATCCAATTAAAATGATGTAAGCTGGAACATAATGATGGTTGTTATATGAAAGACATTTTTTTTTTAATTTGCAGAAGGGAAATATGATTTCTGTGATCGACATGCCGCCACCTGGTGAAAGTTCCTGGTGGCGAGGAAAGCATGGCTTCGCGGTTGGATTCTTTCCAGCGGAATGTGTGGAGTTGATAGGCGACAAAGTACCACGTCACTTGGCAATTTCGGCGTCCGTCCGTTCAAAATCGCCGATGAAGCCCGTGCTGCGCAAGCACGGCAAACTCATAGCCTTCTTCCGGTCCTTCATCCTCAATCGGCCATCCCGAAGGCGTCTCAAGCAGTCCGGCATCCTGAAGGAACGAGTGTTCGGCTGCGACTTGGGCGAGCACCTACTCAACTCAGGCCACGACGGTAAGAAACGTTTAAGAGAGGCGACAATTGTTGAAATAGCTGTCGACCTCATTTACTTATCGAAACGTTTTATATTTCTTAGTGCCAACCGTGCTGACTTGTTGCGCCGAATTCATCGAAAGTCACGGCCTCGTTGACGGCATTTACCGTTTGAGCGGCGTCACGTCCAACATAAATAAACTGCGCAATGCGTTCGATGAGGACCGCGTGCCGGCGTTGGATTCCGATGAGAGCATCTTGCAAGACATCCACTCAGTCGCCTCGCTGCTGAAGATGTATTTCAGGGAGCTGCCGAATCCACTCTGCACTTACCAGCTTTATTCCACCTTTGTCGCCGCGGTGCAGGCTCCGAACGACGCGGAAAGGCTCAAAAGGATGCGGGACGCTGTGAGGAAATTGCCACCGCCCCATTATAGGTTTGTCGCTCGCCCCTATTCTTAATCATCCATTTATTTCCGTCGTGCAAATAATCATTGATTGTTCGTTCTTTACAGAACTCTAGAATATTTAATGCGCCATCTGGTGCGAGTGGCGTCGCGAGGCGAGCACACCGGGATGACTCCGCGGAACGTGGCGATAGTCTGGGCGCCGAACCTGCTGCGTTGCAAAGAGCTCGAGGTCGGCGGCGTCGCGGCGCTCAAAGGCGTCGGGGTGCAGGCGGTGGTGACCGAGTTTTTGATCTGTTATGCGGAGCTGATTTTCGGCGAGGGGCCGGTCGGGCGCCCGAAATCGCTGGCCATCACGACGCCCGCTCGTCTGCTGAGTCTTGAGGAAGCACGTAACCGCAGCGTCAAAGGCGAGCCGGATTATATCGAAGTTGGACCCGGTCCAGCTGGGTTACCGTTGCAATATCACACAGTCATTGAGTTGCCGAGGAAACGTAACGGATCCAAGCGCTCGCCATCGCTCAATTGGAGAGCATTGTTCGGGCGCGGCGCTCTTGGTATGTTGAGTTTGCCTCTTAAACGTGCCAAAGTCGTTTCTCAATCGCAGCTCTGATCTCTCTAGTCATGCTCATGCCTGTACATACAATACCAAATACTATCATTTCCTATTTGAACAAACTCTGTAATACATTTGTTTGTAACTCGAGGACCTCCTTCTATCAATTTTTTTCTTCTTCTCATATTATGATTTACTTATTCGACAAAGAATGACGGAACTTGAAGAACGTTTGCAAAAATCGATGACCGTAAAATTTTTTTTTTTTCATCCTCCTAATTTGATTTGTTTCTGACATTCTTTGTGGTGATTTAAGTACAGATATTTAAGTCGTGTGAATATGTTTCCAACAGCGCACAACCAATTTGCGCCTCATATGATTGAAGTATCTTGAATACTTTCTGAAGATTAGGGCCTGGTGGAGGAAAGCTGCTGGTAACTGACGAAGAGCACCAAGTTTACGTTGATTGATGTTAAACCTTACATTTTTTTTCTCCGTTGATTAATTATATTTTTTTACAATGTTAAATCTATTTTGAACACACAATTGTATGAAAATGTTACTTAAACACACTTGTAACTCATACCGGTTATTTTCTACAATTCTTTACGATGTAAGCCTTTTTTTTTTCTTTTTGGTATCTTTATACTCATGTTAATGATAATTGTATCGAATGAATATTTATGTTATTATAAAGCATTTATTATACAAAACTCTAACTAGCTTTTGTACGCGTGCTGTAAGTCACATGAGATATATATAAATATCAAATACACTTTTCAACACAACTTTTATTATTTTTATTTTTTTTTTAACTATGAAAATACACTCGTGTCATTTTTTTACACAACAAGAGAAAATCATCGAGAACACTTTGATTAAAATTGGTCGTCCGGTAAGTTCTCCAGAATTTGCACTAATATATTAATACAATGGATGTTTCTAAACCAAAAAAAAAAAAACAAAAACAAAACAAACCCGCATGGATTGTGAATTGACACAGAAAAAGAGCTGACACTTTTTCTGCGCACAAACGTTAATTGTACTCGTTTAATTAATCACACGCTTGTCTGTGAGACTGTCAATTGCACATTTCTCCTCACGTGAATCATAACCACGGAAGCACAGCAGTGAATGCTGCAAATACTTTTACACGAATCAAGTATGTTTTCACAAGCCGCGGATGTCTGTTATTAGTGTTCATAATTCAAATCGAGTCGTCACTCGAGACCGTAGCCCCTATTTCGTTTCAAACACAACGTTCATGAAACAAGTATGATTGACTAACCGTATGGAGTCTTAAAACAAATAACAGTTACCAGCAGTTAATTCTAATCTCACATCTCATCCTAATTTCAGGTTTTTCCATCGCAATTAAAACGAAATCCCAATAAAACATTTTTTGACCATTCATAATCATTCATCTGTGGATTAATAACATAAATTGCTCGACTGTTTTCTTGTAGTCTCACAGTTATTTGTTTTTGCAGGAACGCGAGGAAAATCTAGACAAGTGGGTACGCCACCGCAGGCGGAGACAGTGCCAAATTCAATAAATTCTCTTCGAAGACTGAGACCTGTGAAGAGCGCGGATAGCTTAGACGGGGAGGACAGTTTGGGGCCGCTGCTCGGGCCGCCGCCTGTACGGACCTGCGGCCACAGTCGCTCGGTGTCGCACGATTCGTACTTTGATCATCTCACCGACGGACCGAACGCGTCCTCGCCGCTCGATCTCTCGGAGATACAGCTTAATTTTGACCTTGAGGAGAGGGAAATGAGAATGTTCTCCGAGGAGGAGAGCACCGGGATCGCGTCGGTCGAGGCATCACCGAGGCGACAGCGAGCCGAAGGTCCCCAATCTGTAGCCATGAACGGCGCCTCCAAACGAAAGCGTTCGCGACTCGAGGAAAGACTGCACTGCGACGTCGAGCTCCGGTTTATCGATAGCCAAAGTCCAGATCAGGTGAGAACGAGCTCACGAACATCAGTTTCATTGTTTTCATCTTCAACTTCATCTCCACTCAAACTCGTTTCCAATAGACATTCATATAATCGTTCAGTTTAATCCTCAGTGTTTAATCGTTGACTGATTGACAGATGGCCGAAATGAAACCCTACACGTTCTGGCATACCATTTAACATTCGAGAAGAGACCGGGACAAGACTCCAAGAATTGAAAAATTGCATTTGTACATTAAACTTTCATCTTCACTATGAATAAAAGCTGTACCGTGATGGACCTGAATAAATGTTTTACTTTCTCATTGACACACACGTTTAGTTATTATAATTTATGTGCCTGCGAATTTTTAATAATGTAACAGTAATGTTTTATTGGAACATGGTTTGAGTAAGTGATGATTTTAAATTAAACCGAGTTGTGATTTCAATAAAACCAATGGCTTGGATGTTGATTTTAGGTGATGGTAGCAGACATCCATAGTATAGAAAGTCCCTCGCCCTTGCCAACACCGGGATATCTGCCGCTGCTTTCGGAGGCGTCCACGCCGATGACTCCGGCCGCGACCCTCCGAGAAACGCCCCTCTCGATCTCGCCAGCACCTACAGGCAACAGCCCTAGAATAAGTTTCCGTAGCTTTACTCTGCCCTTGGAACTGGACGACGAGCTTAAGAGCGTGAGCGTGTCCTCGAGAAAGACACCCGATCCTAGTCAGCGACTGTCAGCAACCCTAAACATTGACCTGAGCAAAAAAGACTCTGACAAACTCTCAACCGAGTCTTCCGCACGACAGTCGTGCATCCAAGAGATGAACATTGTCGTCTCTGAGTGTGTCGACCAGGAGATGACTCCCTGCGACACCATGTTCTCCATTTGCAGCGGTGTCACGGATTCCAGCAGAATGACCTCCCCCAGTAGCAAGGACACGAACGACACAAGCGCATCATCGTCCGAGAGAGAAAGTTTCGGCCAGTTGGACGACACCAAACAGCAGAGCAGGAAGTTCCCAGCACCAGGTGCTTCTGGTCAGAGGACATTTACTGACCTCGATTCACCCATGTCCTGCGAGCAGACCCTCGAGGATCTTCCGGATTCGGGTTTTGTCATCTGCGACAGCAGCGAAAAGATGTTCACGACGACGGAAACTCAGCCACTCGCCACCAACAACGATTCGGGCGAATGGGTGATCGTGGAGCGCACTGCCACGTCCGTGACCACGCCCAGTGAGAGCATCGGGTTCAAGGATCCTGCGGAGGGCACCGTCGATCCCGCGATCGCGACGGACACGCCACTGGCCAGGTCGGCCTCGGGCAACATCTCGAGGACCTCGCTCGACCTCACCATGGGTTCCATTGTCGACTCCACCGACACCTCGTGCATCGGCACCAGCGACTTCACCGAGTCCCCGGTGCTCGCTCAGGAGTCCGCCGAGTTTGATATGAATGAATGGTGAGTGTCCAATAGCACTTGGTGTTTCAATCGTTTTCCTGGTTTTGTCGCACTAACGGTGTTCGCGCTGCTTTACAACCTGGGCTCTTTTAGACTACTGCAACGTTTAGTTTTTTAGATTAATGGAGGTATTATACCTTGTTTATTTCGCTCTCTGAACCAATGGACTCAAGGGACATCTTTTGCACTTGAATATATTTCAATCGGTTCGAATCTTCTTCGAACGTTTTTAACTTGGATGAAAAATATGGAGAGTACTGAGAACAAGAGGGACTATTTTTTCATTGCACTTTTGTTGAACGGCTATTTTTTATTCACACTTTGTAAATATTTGTATAAAACTATGCATGGAACTGATACATGATTTTATAATGATCGCTTTACAAAAAACAGATGTATTGATAAATTCAGAACAATGAGTTATGACATTGAATCTGTTCATAGATTAGCAATTGGACTTTTAGGAGAATTAAATGAAAGATTTTATTATATATTTTAAGATCTGAGATACGGGTTACGAGTCTAATGAAATATATTTAGTGATAAAGTCTGAAGTAATCATTGAGTATTTAATGTCTCGTATTTCTTCGTGTCTTGAAAAGCTGCAATATTATTGATAATCAATATAATAAACAGTTATCGTGCAATAAATAAAACTATTTAAAAAAGAACTGATCTAAAAATCGGTCAAGTATTATTAACAATTATTAAACTTTGTATATGTATGCCTTATAATTAAGTAGTGTCACCTGCATTTAAATCCACACTGGTTTAATTTTAATTACCAATTCTTTCTAGTAGATGTGTTGGTATTAATACAGTTCAACGTATGGTTTTGCTCTTTACTAACAATGTAATACACTATGTAACACTGGGAGCTTTTGAACATTATTTTACAGAATTGAATCAAATCTCTTCCACTTAGCCAATTGAAAATTATTCAAATGATTGTTACAATCATTTACCTAGAAAATTAGCATCCAAATGTTCCAGAGCTTTCATTTACCATTTTGTAAATAACAAGCGATAAAATTATATTAACAATTATAACATTCCTATCTAAAATAACTCTCTACACTTTCATCTAGAACATGTAAGACACTGACAATATAGTTGAATAAAACACGACCCTTTATCAAATAAAGGACGATATGAAAACTGTCTTTTATGTTTTATTTGTCTGACTTCCTTGTACAAGACCCGATCTTTGATTTAATCAAGTTTTATTACAAAACAAAATATTATATTTGCGCTGCCTTTGATTTTCTTCGACTAACAAATTAAGTGTGCTCTTTTAATTTTCTTACAACCCCGATTATCTTTTCTGTTTCATAACAACAACTGTGAACTATGTCCAAAAAGACATTAAAAATAGCCAAATTACTATCGTTGTGAAATTGAAATAAGTAAATGGTTCTTGCAGCGTGGTCGGTCCGATCGGTAGCAAAAGTTGTAGAGAATCGAAATGCGACGACGACACGGATCACGGAGTGTCCTCATCGTTGTTAGTCCATTCGTCATTGCATTTAGAAGACAGCACTGACAGTCATCAAAGCGAGCACACCAACGAGAACGATAAGCCAAAGACTATTGAAACGATAAGTTCGAGTCAGATGGAGGAGGACAGTAGCAGCTTCGATATCCGCATCGATGCTAAGAATAGTTCGCTAACTTCCAATCATGATCAGGACAACCGGCTCAACATCAGCAACAAGGAGAATTGTGAAAATCAAGCGACCGAGCGCTATTCTCAATTTGGCAAGTTTTTCATTCAGAATCAACTTAACATTACATCTGTATATACATCTAAAAATTGTAAGATACTAATTAACTTTTTTGATATTGCAGATCGTCCAATCCTGGTAATTCAGCCAGATTTTTGTGATCAAAAACGACCAAGCGGCAGTCCGAGTTCACCGAGCGAAAAATCCTCACCTCAACGTCGATTTTTGTCGAGTCCGCAGAAGAATCCCTACCAGCCGCAATACTCGCTGAAGCAAAAACACCCCGACGACGTGGTGATTGCCTCGGAACAAGCGGCAGAGCCTCACGAGGCCGCCCACGTGCCTGAGAATGCCTCTGAGACATCGACCTCACCCTCGATTGAGTCCTTTTCGAACGTCTCTTCTCCCGTGGACGACTCGGTCGTGTTGCGAGATACCGCTAGTGTCCTCCAAGAACTCGCACTTCAGCACCTATCTGGCGGCTCGTCTTCAGTCTCGGCTAGACGACGGTATGAATCAGAATCGCGACGCAGTTTCGATTCAGAGATCGGCAGGGAGATCGTGAGGGAGAGAAAGATGCGCCAGGAACTCGAGAATGTGCGCAAGTCCGAGGAACTGCAGGGCTCGGCGACCCTGCCTCACCTGCCTCCTTGCTTGCGAGCCCGTCACGCGAGGTCGACTCGCGCCGCCCTCAGTCGGTCCCTCGACGAGGCGAAATTCAACCAGATGACCGCTGCGGAACCATCTCTCTCACCTAAAACGAACATGGACGACTCGCAGCATAGCTCGACGCCGAATGTTGGCGCGAGCACTCATGAGAGAGTCCAATCGAGGAACTTGGGGGGACTCGATCTTGGCGACCCGCGCTGTCGTGAGCGTATCGAGAAGTACAAGGAGGAGCGCCGGTCGTTCCTGCGTGACAAGTACCGGTCTGAGAGTTTCCGAGGGAGCTTGTCCAAGGCCGAGGACGACGACCAAGCACTCCTGGCGAGACTCAAACAGCGAGCTTCCAGACCCTCGCTTCACTGACATGATTCGTCGCCCGTGAAACACAACTCGGACTTGCAAGAACGGGCTTAGCTCACCTATTGTGTTTTTTCTATATTTTATTTGATCAATTGAAAATAAAATCGATCTGTTGATGTGAACTAATGTCCAAAGACTGTGGGTCTCGAGTAATCTGTTTTTATGTTCATTTCACGGCGACTGCGCGCTTAACTATTAGAAAATGGACTCGTTTTTGTCGAGTATTGAATGATATTTTGTTAATTAGAGTCTACAATGTAGACTGCAGATTGTAATCGGAATGGAAATAGAGAATCGTTTTGAGCAATGAAGATTTTGTCTGATCAGAAAGACGGGAAAACTATAAGAATAAAATAAACCTCATAGTAAACAATTTCATGTCAGCGAGTAGAAGTTGAGATTATAATAACTTCGATAAATAAATCTATCTCAGAATATAAATAACTATATACCTGTAGAAGTTGACAATTAAATTGTCGGCAAAAACGTTTCTGTACTGGGATACGTCC
>JAAMPD010002589.1:0-14048 GCA_025266255.1 Trissolcus basalis
ATTGAAATAAAACGTCTAGACGGATATTGAGTGTCGAAGACACTCAATACTTTTTGAGTGCAATATGATTTTATGTTTAGGCTAACTATGCATATTGGTGCATCGATGGTTATGCTGGGGCATAACAATATAACAAAAATAATAAAAAAATTATTAAAGATGGTTTTTATTGAAATAAAACAAATAAAAAGATTTGAAAAATTTTTCGTAAAATAACATTATTAAAATTTGTTCTTCGTTTTTGAAAACAAATATCAAAAAGATAATATTTTTTCATTTTTCTTTTCAAATTTATAAACAAAAATGAAATTATAATAACAATTTTTTTTTTGAAAAAATAGCAAGACGATTGTAAAAAATTGTTGATTATGTCATTTTGTTTCTTGTGAACACTAAAAAAAACTTTCCTACGTGTACACGAATACTGAATCAGTGAAACTAGTCACACTGAAACAGTTTTTTCTGACAGTGTTGGTAGTCACAACTGAATCAGCCATTATTTGCTCCCCGTGTAGCTGGCAAAGTTGCGGTTAGTCTCCTGCAGTTTGAATCCAGCTTGAACAGACAATGTTTGGACCTACTCATGATTGAAAAGGGGCGCCAGTGCCAAGTTTCATCTTGACACTAATTCCTACGATAATGATATCTAAGAGTTGCCTGGATGAGTACTTTACTGCTCTAATGATCTCGATTTTGCTAAGGTTTTGGACGACGTCGATGTCATCTGCTAGTAGCTCTTCAGTGACTTGATTTGTTCGTTTCGTATGTTTGGATCTACAGACTTTTTCAATGTGGCCCTTCTTGCCACATCTCAAACATTCGGCGTCAAAGAACCGGCATTGGCTGCGAGGGTGAGCTTCACCACATCCTGCACAAGTTGGTTTGTATTTACTATTGTTTTGCGTCCTGTGGTTAGGCTGGTGGTTGCTCGGTTAGCTGGATGATCCTTGGTGTCGATGACTCGACTTGCTGCGTGAGTGTTGCTGGTTGTTGCTCTTCTGAGACGATGGCTTCTCATAACCGATGCGGTTGGTTGTGACGGGCTTCGAGATGGACTTGACCTCGTCGGCTGTGTTGCTAGCATTTGTTCAATTAACATTCAGTCGAGGAATGTTCCGTACTAACAGTGGGTGGCGCCTTGGCAAAGTCTCAAAGTGAAGCTGGCAATGGCTTCCCCTGGCTTCTGAGTTATGCTCGAGAATTTGATGCTCTCAGCGAACTTGTTGCAGCTTGCGTCAAAATGTGTGGTGAGCCTTGACTGGATGTCGCTATATGTCAGAGTTTCCGGGGTGCTTGGGCTGACGAGGATCTTCTAGGCATCATTGAGCTCAGATCCCATGTAGACACGTGCATAGTGTGCATGTAGTTCATCGGGGACTCTGCTTCGATCAAGTGCCCAGGTGAACCGTGTAAAATAGTCGGTCACAGTTGTTTTGTCAGCGGCGTGGTACGGTTGCATGGAGAAGGTTTGTGGTTCAGATTGTGCTCCTCCAGATTAGCCTGAAGACTGTCGGATAGCTTCGGCAATCATCGCAGAGAACTCACGGAACGATTCTGTAGATGTTGCTGCCATAGTGGTGAGTTGTTGTACACTTGATCACTAGCCCGCGATGCAATGAACAGGGGTTCGGTGCACGTGGTTGCATTGTAGTTAGGATGCTTCGCGTGAACTCACTGAATTCACAAAAAGTAATTTATCTATCCCACTCCAGACACCACTGTTAAATCGTAGAGTATGGACGAATAATTTCACATTTAGTTAGTTAAAACTTTAGTTAATTTATTGGGATTCACAATTGTAAACAACACTATGAAGATGTTAGGTAATTGCAATTCAAGTGGAGAAGAGAGTGAGTTGGTACCGATTAGCTGTTATATACTGAGAGTCAAGGTCAGGGAGAGGGGATTGGAAAGTTTCAAAGTTAGGGGTCTACATTGGTTAGTGCAAGGAGCTATGGGGTAATTCTAAAATAAAAGTTCTAGGAATATAACCCAATATGCAAAACACAATAATTAAAATATAATTATTCGAAAAAATATTGTATTTCAGATATGTTCAACATTTCACAGTTACATTCGGCAACGCATAAAGTTACGCAAGTAGTTTCAAAACAAAGTTCAGGCAGTCGTCGCAAAATTGAATTTCAATCAGTGAACGATCACTTAATTTACAAGACGTATTAGTCATTGTTTGTAGTCTTAGTCGCATGTCAGGAAAGAGAAAATACAAACGTACTAATTTTAGCTTCAATCCTACTCCTAATTACAACTCCTACATACAAGCCAATGGTATACAATATCTGAAATTACATTAATTATAATAATGCTTTTCGATTTTTCACACGTTTGAACAATTTAAACTTGAACTTTTAGTAATTCAGTATTTTCATGAATAACATATACCTATATAATCATTCGTTCATGTGTCGAAAATGATGTCACTGTACCCTTAATAGCGAAGCGACGCTAATACCCATGCGGAGCATGGGTTTTCAGCTAGTAACTACTAAATCTCGAATAACATGTCAGAAAAATGGAGAAACAAATGAAAAAATAAAAATTTGTTTAGCCGTTGTCGTAATCACGACAGCGAATTTCGTTATAAAAATAAAAAATTGAAAAAAAAGAATTCATTACAAAAGAAATCGAAAAAACTAAAACGTTAGAATAGATCGCAGAAAAGTTGTTTTCCATTCTTTTTGTTCCGCGGAATACACTTTACGTAAAACAATCTTGCACCACGTGTCGTTCGAGAACGAAAACGTTTCGCAGGTGATCAGGTGTTTCAATTTCCGCGCATCAAGGACACTTATAATTTGCTCATACGCTTGTGTCGCAATAAGTTTTAAATGAGCTGATGTTAAAATCCGCGTGCAGAAAACCCTGGTAGATGTTATGTGCGGATGTTTCGGCGACATCATCAAATTGCACCTTCTGCTTGTTGTTAAAGATCAGCAGTGCCATTTTATCCGATAAGTTAATATGCTTAAAAAAACATAGCTTGATCCCGTAGCAACAGCAGCAACTTTCAGAAGGGCATTTTTGGTTTTGACGGAAACAAATATCGAATGTTATGATTCACGAATAAAACAAATACACAAAAATTTTGTAATACAATACGTATTCAAAAGTTAACGTAGGCTTACGGTAGAAGTGCCGGAAATTCCATTTCTGGGGTAGAGCTCCCCGAACCCCCAACCAGGGGCAAGCCTCCTGAACCCCCTACCGCTTTGCGGATATTCCGCTTCGCGTGATTTCCCACTTCGCGGAATTTCACGCTTAGCGAGGTTTTCCCTGAATCTGTCGAAAATTGAGAATACGGATTTCTATATAGTTTATTTATAATTAGTCACGCACTTTCAGGCCGGAGGCGTAGAAAAATATAGTTTGCATCATGGCCCAAAAGTTTAATTTCCAGGGCGAAGGTGCTAACTGGCATCTCTTCGCTCGTCCAGTCACCTTGCACCCCCGGCCTCGGAAATCGAACTTTCAGGCCTTGATACAAAATATACTATTGAAATCGTTTTTCGTTTTTTTTAAGAAGATCTATAAAAGAAAATTGTCTCCTGCGTCGCACATTATGGTCGCACAGTCACCTCAAGACGAGGCAATATCGCTCGTACGCGTAAGTATGAAAAAAATATCTTTCTATTTTTATAATTCAAACACCTGTGAGCCTACGTCAACTTTTGAATACGTATGCATAACAAAATTTTTATGTATTTGTTTTCTTCGTGGATTATTTCATCCGTTTTTTTTTTTTTTAGTCAAAACCCAAGATGCCCATTAAAAAGTTGTTGCTACGGGATCAAGCTATGTTTTTTTGAAGCATATCAACTTATCGGATAAAATGGCACTAATGATCCTTAACAACAAGCATAAGGTGTAATTCACACCTCGTTGTACGAATCTTTCCGTACCGCAAAACTGCCTTCAAATTGGGCAAAAAATGTGAATCGTTGGCCAATTTGTATTTTTTTGACATCTATAAAATCATAGATGTCTCAAGAATCATTCATACTGTTATTAGTAATAATAATACAGAAACAGTTAGAATTTAAAAAAACTTATCACGCACTACCGCTGCTGCATCCATGTTTCTTCTTCAAATTCACTGTATTAACTAACCACGTTCACCAATAGAAGCCGATAGCCTTTTCATAACATCTTGTGTTATTGTTACATTCAAACGAAACGCAGGTTGTGAATTTATTTGGCAACAATCTATCAATGGCGGGTTCGAAATCATTGAAATATATTATATTTGACACAACACTGAAACGTTTGCTTAGTCTATAACAAATAATTTTCATCAATTTGCTTTAATTTGGGCGTTGCATTAAGCGTTTTGTCTTGTTTGTTCATCAATTTTTGACAATATTAATTCAAATGAATAAATTTTTAATAATTGAATAAAAAACAAAATTTCTGAATTTAAATTTAGCACATTTCTGCGCTTGATGAGAAGATTGTAGAAAAAAAAAATGTCTGTTTGTAACTTATTCTAATTTTTACTCTAAATTGTTCCGTCAGAAAAACTATACTATTTATTTTAATTCACTTTTTCTGAAAAAAAGTGAAACCATTTAATCAACTTCGAAGATTCACCAAAAAACTTTAAAAACTTCAAATTCGCTTCTCAGGGCGGTTCCAAGTCTCCTGCTGATCGTTGTTCTTCTAGTGAGTTGCGGGGTACTTTGCTCACTTTGAGTTGTTGTCTTCGGTTTTTACGCCCGTGGCTTTTTCAGCACCCTCGGACTGTCTAATCTTTCCTGCTGAGGAGGACGCTTTTTTTCAGGGAAATCACTGACGTCGTCTTCAATGATTCCGCATATGTTTTGATAAGGTGCGTTTCTCTTAGTCCTCATTTCTTCAAGATGAGTGATGTCTAGTTTTACCTGTTCAAGCGTATTGTCCAACTTACTAATTTTTGCAACGATGTCTTTAGCGTTGTTACGTAATGCGTACCATTACGTTAGTTTGAAATAAAATAATTCATTATTCTAAGATATTCAACTGAATAGATGAAAATATAAGCTAGGCAAGTTCTTAGCAATACATTCATTTGATTATGCGTACCACATATGAAAAAATCATTTAATTTAGTAAGTTGTCAAATATACTTGACAAAAATTGAATTAACATGAAGTTTCATCAAATTCCACTACTGGAATTGAAAAAGTGTGAAAAATTGGTACAAGTATCGACAGTCAAATTAGTTCCGCTGTCACGACAGAACACATCTTCAGTTTGAATATCTTACTTATTAATTTACATTTCATTACCCGCGCTGGAAAGTCGGATAATAAAACAATCTATGTGAAAATGACATTTCCAAAAACGCGAGAACTCATAGAATTAGAAAGGAAGATGTCACTGAGAATTTCCAAATTTTCCCACTTCAAATCTGTTCTAGCCCTTTGTTCCTACGGTGACGACTTTAGATAAATAGAGTGTCATCTCCCTGGACAAATCAGTCTTTTCTTCCGAGCTAACTTGAGCGATAGTCTCATTCTTGACTTGATCCTCCCCAAATTGTTGGACAAGCAAGGCGCATATTGACCATCCTCAAATTGTTTGGCAATTGCGTAAAATAGTCAACTCTCAACTTGATCCTTCTTAAATTGTTGGACAAGCGAGATACATCGCTCAAAAAGCTCCTCACGGAAAAGTAAAGTAGAACACAAGTAACCCGTGTGTGCCAAGTGCCGTTTGTGCCAATCACCAGGCGAAAGTTAGCGGCAGGACCACTGATTTGTCAACCCAGCTTCAACTAAACTCAATTTAACAAAAGGAAGAATAACAATCCATAAAATCATCCTTTTTAACCTTTCCTCAAGTATTCTTTTAAGTTGTTGAGGGTGAGTTTTGTGTTTGTACATTTAATCATAAGGACTAGCATCTCCGAGTGCTAGTTTGTTGAGGTGTGTACAAACGAAATACGAATCCCGGTAAAAACCTAAGAATACTCAAGTTGTATCTGTCTTATTACTCTCAAGGTGCACTTAGGATACAGATTTAGTATGTCACGTGCTTCATCCAAAGTCCGCGGTGCATAAAAGGGTTGTAAGACAGCTCAGCTGATATTTCTATAACAATTCTCTCATATCTTTTTTTCTCTTCCCTCAAAAGTGGAATACGGTGAGGTCCAAGGGGAATATTCCACCGAGGACTTTATTCCTAGCGACGAAGACGATTGGGATAACAATCACCCTGGCTCGCCTCCTAGTAGTTTGACCGAATCCTTAACCTCAACCGATCTCCCCGTCGTGCCTGTCGTAGGAACGCACACAATTGAAAACCTATTAAAAAAGATTACAGTTAAGGCAGTAAAATCTAAGCGCGAAGATTTATTAGGTTTAGCACAAGATATTAAAAGTTCTGCTAATCTAGATATAGATCAAATTGAAAAATTGCAAGAAATTCACCAGCAGCTGAATATATCCGTAAACATTGTTGATAATAGTTCCACCGTAAATACTAGCAACCAGAATTGTAATAACACCACTATCAATAACACCTATGTAGGCGAAAAATTCCCTAACCCGTTAGGCTTAGAGGAAAACGAATTATAGGAGTTCTACTCCCATTTTTATAATAATGATTTGTTTACATACTTGAGAGCTTCTCTCGAAAACCTTGTTGAAAAAGTAAAGATGATCTTCAAAGGGAGATACATCAATAACCGTCTGAATAAACCTACTTTAACTGTCAATTTAGATTGGGATTAGTTTTAATATTGCAAAAAAAATTCAAATATCATAATATTTTTCCGTTAACAAAATTTGTAAAACGAATCACTGACTTTTCTTCTTTCCAACCTTGTCTTCTGCATACGTGTTTCTAATTATAACAAATAATTTATCTGTTACTTCTCCGGACGTAACGAAAAATTAAAATAAAATTGACGAAAAACAAAAAAAAAGAAAAATTACAAAATAAAAATAGCAGAATACGAAAGAAATTCAAATTGTTCACAAAAAAACAAAAGAAAAAAAAAGACAATTGCAACTAAAAACGAACCAAATATCAAAAATTTTAACATAAAAAAAAACGTTGAAAATGTTTGAAAAATTTTGACGAAAAGAACAGTAAAAAATAGAAAAAAAACTTAATATACGAAACTGACCATAAAATTTTAATATAAAATATAAGAAATCGGAAACTAACTGCTCGAATTTGGTGTTTCTATGCTTTCAAAAATTTTATCTAATCTATCATCAAGCACATTATCAAAAATGTCGTCTAGACCGTCATCGAGCATCTCGGCTGTTTCTAAAAAACGATTTAACAATAGATAATATTTTATTTCAAAAATCATGTAGGAAACTTATTTAGAAATATAAATGAACTGACTCAAAGCCTGCTCATAACGCTGCTCGAGTTGATAGAATTCATTTTTAAACGATTTTAGAAACTGAACTGATGAAAATGTGACTCTTTCTCTCTAAAGAAAACTCGGGTCAAGAGTAGTGGCAATCAAGTTAACATTCTAGTTTTAACATTTTGCATGTCTATAAAAAGTTTTCCGCTGCACATGTAATGCAACTATGTCCCCTGAAGCGCTAGAAATCCGACAATGGAAAAAGTTTTTTGGGAACCACAATTTTTTCACAAGGTCATATTACAACTTTGCAGGAGATATTTTCTTATCAAAAAAATTTATTTGTACTTATTAGGTGTTCATGAATATAAGAAAACCTCCATTTCAAGAGTATAAAGTTACAGGTTCGGACCCTGAATTTTATCAGTCAGTTATCTACTTCAACATGAATTGTGTACTACTAAACGTTATTTTCACTCGATCTTTTCCTCTGAATCCGTCAAAATTAAAGATCACGATTGTCGAAATAGAGTTAGTCTCTCACGATAACTGAAAACCAACCGTCAATTTAGTCAGCCAATTTTGGTTTGGCATATCTTTGACGTTCGAAGAATGGTACGAATTGGTAAAATTATTAGACCATATAAAAAAATACTTTAGGAACGCATCAACACATCAAAAACCCACCAGAATGAGTGACTTCAGTAGTTAGGTGAGCGATATGGGAACGAATTCGCATATCAATAGCAGAGCACGCCGTACGTAAGTACGTACATACCTACGACCATCGGCACCTTTTCGGTTGACCTTGTCACTCGGCGATGCCTAAGAACAAAAAGGAAAATTCATTGCGTAACTTGTATAGCAAGTTACGCAAGTTACGCAAGTTAACAATATAGACGATTCATTCATGTAAAAAATTTTGTTAGAATATTACAGAGAAATAAAAATCAAATTCAGTTATATGATTTTTAATAACAATCGATATGTTAATAAACTGGAAAAAAAACTCGTTTTCACATAAGTTTGAATATAAATTTCGTTTATATGTCTGTGTTACCAAGTTAAATCTTGGGTTTATTTATTTTCAAAATGTATAGTTGATTGATGAAAATTAATAGCGGAGCGCGATACCGCACAAGCATCTTACATTTTCGGCCGCTCTTGTCGTCCAAAGAAGTGAAAGGTGAAAATTCTCCCGCCGCTGCGTGGATCCCCACCACTGAGTGGTTTCTCGCTGACACGCTAGCTTGTACGCGTTGAGTCTATTGGTGATGAAATGGACCCATAAAATGAATAGAGTAACACTTTTTATTTAGATTAAGTTGTACAGAAAATCGGAATAAAATAGACTAAGTACAGTCAAGATATCTAAGATGTTAGAAAATTTCACGATTTCCTGGTTTTGGAATATATTCCTATTTCTACTTTACGTTTATCATGTGCGTCCGGAAAAATTTAAACGCGCTCGCGGGTTCGCACGAACGTGCTCTTCCGAAAATGGATGTGATGGGAAAATCGTGAGCGATATGTATCCTATCTGTGCTTCGCATAATGACGTGCGCGCCTTATTATGCGAAGAATATCATTCATCGCGCGTGTGGGTTCATGTTAATGAATCGTTGAAAATGTTTCGCGAGGTACAACTTCGGCAATTGTACCTCGAAACATTTTATTTTATCAAACCTGATTCCAATTACGATTGTTGGATTTTGGGTTCAATAAAATCGATAAACTGGGCCGAGGTACGCGACTTTGGAGAACTGGCCAGTGATCGGCTAGTTCACAACATGTTTAAGCGCAGCTTCATGCACGGCGGGAGCCTGTTAATAGAGAACTCCAAAAGGATGGCTAAGGCCTGCGCTTGTGCACGATGCCAAGACCGATTTCCCAATTTGACGTTCGGTAAGTGTTTGAATATTTCTAAGTAAGTTTTAAAGGGACTTGCAACCTCAAAATGACCAAATTTTTAAAAATAGTCAATTTTTTTTCTGATACTTTGAAGTGTAACGTCTTAGAATAATTTATATGAGCAAAGGAGGTAGGAGCCTGAATAAATGTGGACATTTTATATTAAACAATTGGTTTATTATTTCAACATAGAAATAATTTTGGTAACTTACATACCGGTGAAAAAATGGCAAAGTGACGCGTAGCGCACGGGCAGGACAGGGCTGTCGGAAGAGAGGCGTCGGGGCCTGGCACACACACACACACAAGCGCGCAACTCAAGAATACAATTTCGACGGCGCGGATGGCTCACG
Organism: Trissolcus basalis; assembly: GCA_025266255.1. Classification (NCBI taxonomy): domain Eukaryota; kingdom Metazoa; phylum Arthropoda; class Insecta; order Hymenoptera; family Scelionidae; genus Trissolcus; species Trissolcus basalis. The sequence continues at coordinate 9,589 of JAAMPD010002589.1, forward strand.
GCGTTGCAACAAGTGCAAGTGCTAGCTTCGGTGGATAATTAAGAACTGCCCTGCCATGGCCGGGTTCGGGTATTTATCTTTGGGCCAGCCAGCATGAGGGTCCTGTGACGGAGTTGACAAACAAAGTCATAAACAATAGATGGGCTAGCTGGACCATGTTCGCTAAGTGATAAATAACAATTAGAAACTTGAATTTAGGCATCGCATTGAAATTTATAACAAAAATGCTTCTAGTTTTATGACTTATACAACGCGACATTTTCCGCGAACAAATATTAGATAAAATGCCTAAGTTCCTTCTGCTAGTTTAATACCTGATGGACCGATTTCACGACCGGTCAATCAGGCGTCACGCGTCGCTTTGTTTCCGGCCTTCGATCATTATAGACAATAGCTCGTCATAGGAAATCTCGAAATTTTAGAGTCTTTAATGGACTTTGGTTGTCTTTAAAGTAATAAAAATAGTAACGAAAATGACGAGTGTATTTCTGTAATAATTCAAGGCACATATTTCAAAATTTTAATTACTAACTTCTGGGTATTGTTCGGATATACCTTTTTCGATTTATTTATTATTCATAGCGGATATCATAATTTCAAAATATCAATGTAAAAAGAACAGCTATAAATTGTTTTCTTATAATAGTTTATAGAACTTATTCTAATTTGACGCACACCATGACAGAAGTTTTTTCGAACTTTGAATTCGTTTTTCTTGAGTTTTTGATTTATTCATTTTTTTTAACTTCAAAATGCTTCTAAACGCTTCATTCTCATCAAATTTACCATTTTTTAAAATTGTTCATAATTTAGTTATCTACGATTAGAACTGTTAGATTTTGTTTTAAATAAATTTTCGCTGAATTATAAACAAAATAGTGGAAAACATTTCGGATTTCTCGTCTTTTTTTGCATGTTTTTACATTTTTCATTATAACTTTTGATAATCAATAGTTATCAGACATTTGTCAATACCATTTTTAGTCCTTGAACTGACAAACAAAATAACCGCCATAACATCAAAATTGATTTACATTTGAGCGCCCAGAAGCAATTGGAAAATGACGGTTTTTTAACACATGTTTGTTAATAAACAATAAATAATGAACTTTTTTTTATTTTTTCCGCAGATTCTCAAAAAAAGCCTAAAATCTATCAATGTATGAAAAAATCTAGTCGATTAATTGAAAATTGGCGAAAATAGCAATTTTAGATGCCAGTCCCCTAAATAAAATAATAGATCATCCGATCAACATTTATATTTACAGACCTACCGATTCCTCTTTCCGAAGTGGAATATTCAAAAAAACGCTATCGAATGGACATCTGGGCGTATCGATAATTTTATATTGATGCATAATGTGTACTGTAAGTTTTACTTTAACAAAACAAAAATTAAAAAAATTTTAAATTATTATTTTTCATTTTTCAGTACTTTTCGAAAAAACACTGGCAGCAGAAGCTAACGATGATGAAGACGACTGGGGTCCTATAGACCCAAGCTGAGCACCAATACCGCTATAGTTCATTTATATATTTACTAGCTGAAAATGCGTGCTTCGCACGCATATTTGCGTCGCTGCACTATTGAATGCAGGATAACGTCAATACGAAATCAAATTTGAAAACAATAAGTGTACAATTGTTGTAATCTCCACATTTTTTACTTCGATATATGAACGAAAATATGTTTGTGTTTGTGAGTATCAAAATCGAAAAAAGTCATTCAAAAATATAATCAAAACAATAAACAATATTACCTTAGAATTCTTTAGAAATCATTGCACGAGTCAGTTTTCATTTTCATTTGGCATGATTTTTATATTACATTAAAACCATTTTTAAATTCTTTTATTTAATTAAATACTACTATAGTGAAGATAATTGAGATTTATCTCAAAATTTGTGAGTCTTGTATCCGTCATTGTTATTTGTGACGTTTCGACGTAACAAAAAATAATTCTATTTTCATGTCTAGTATAACAAAATATATCCACTTGGATGAAAAGTCCAGGATTTTAAGAGATTTTGTTCAAAAATTAACGTAAATTTCAATTTTGTAAATAAGTTTCATCATTTATTAAATCAGAAAGTATTAATTTTTTCAATCGATGTTAAATTCAGTATTTTGATTAAACATAATCCATCAAAAAACGGAAGAAAATTCGTCGCCGAAAAAAGTTGAAATTTCATATTTTTAAAAAATTTTCAGAAAAGACTTCTCAAATCAAATTTTAAAGTAGCCTATTGTAATTCTGTGATGCTAAAGGATAACCATGTATAATTTCATTTCAAATATATCATCTAGTTTTAGAGTTTTTTGCTGACAAACAAACAAACAAACATATTTTTATTTTTACATATCAGTAAGGATTTGTAATATTTTAGTTGTAAGTAATAAATTGTGAAATGTAAAGTTGTTAATATTTCAAAATTATTTTTTCGTAAATAAATACAAGGCTTTTTTACATTTGAAAATTTTCTTTATTTTTTCTTCTTGATTACATTCAATGATGAACAATAAATACAATTTTATCCAGAAACAGACTTATAATTTTGTTTATAACATATTTATATAAATTATTATCATCAATAGGCATGGCAGCATTCATTCTTGAAAGTGCACTTTGATTCATATCTTCTTTTAATAATTTTGAGAGTAACATCGATGTGTCGCTAGCACTTGTATTAGTAAAAAGACCTCCGGAATTACTTTTTTCTTCCACATATTGGATGATTTCATCTTTACACAATTTGACAATAGTTTCAAATTTTTCAAGATATGTTATGTGCGATTGCACACATGGTATAAGTTGTATCAAATTTTCAAAAGAAACTTTTTTCAATACAATCATTGGAGCCTGTTTATATTCACCGTTTTCGATGTAATCAGTATTTAGAACTTCTTCGATGATTACTGCATTTTCAGAGTAGGACGAAGTATAATGAACCTTAAAGTTCATACGATCGATGCCATCGACGTTTTGGCCCTTGCCTGAATCGAGGTACGTGAGAATATGCTGCACTTCTTGGATGAAGAGGGCCCAATCTTCCTTTGCGAATGTGACTCCTCGCTGATTGCCATCGGTTATTCTGATGACAAGTTCTGGTTCTCCTTGGTCCCACAAAAAGCCGGTGCTCAATATTTTGCTGAATGAGCGATTCAGACGGAAGTTTGACGAGAGCAATAACTGATGAGCTGGAGCAAGAGGTCTCCTGGATGTATGTACATCATTCGTACTTGGTGTCTCTTGCGTTAAAGCAGGGTTACAGCTCTCCTTTGCAGATTTCTTTTTGTAATAGTACGATGCCATTGTAGTGTATATTGACTGAATCTGACTTCAGGACTGTATCGATGCTCCGTCCGGTGTCCGGCTTTATACAAAATCAGGCGAGGAGTAGGGATGACTCTATCGTTTGAAGATAGAACACGTTTGAACTTGATTTACATGACTTCGTCCATAGCCTCGGAAATCATGTGACATATGTCGTTTTTTATTGATGAATTTATTGTAATATTCTCGGACCAGTCGGTCATTTCTGACAGAATCTCCGGAGAATAAATTATTAAACTGGTGTAAATCCATGCCAATGCTGAGTATATGAAGAAACAGGATACAAAATTCGCCGCAAACTGTAGAATCATAGCTTTGTAATTTTTTCTTGTTGTAATCGTAACAGATTGAATTTCTTCTGATTCTTCTGAGATGACTCGCAACGGTTGGTGGTCCTCCATAACTGTCAAAGTAGGTGGCTCTGCCATTTTTATCGACAAAGACTGCGACCCAGTGTTCACCAGGGTTGTCATGAGGTTTCGTATTAAAAACGTAAGCTGTTGGTTTAGACCAGATTTCTGGTATGCGATCAGCAGGAAAGACACCAATATGTGCAGGAATATTTTTTATAGCATCAATAATTTGCAATGTGTTCATCCCGTGACAGAATCATACTGAGTAAAATAATGTCATGTATGTCTTTTTATTCTTTATCTTCTTCTTTATGTTTAAGCCAGCATCTTATTTTGAAGGCATTGTTCAGAGCACAATTCACATGTATCGTTTTTGGTTTTGCACTCATAGTGTGTATGTGACACAGTACGTTTTCTTTGATTTCCATACTGGAAATGTCTGGGCAGTCAAGCCATTTTTCAAGATTGATTATTTCTCTTGTCATAACTTTGTGAAGATACACCGCTGCGGAATTTCCTTTGGTGTAAATATTTTTGCAGCGAGTTGTCAGAGTTCGCAAATAATGGTTCAGCGTTTGTAATGAAATTTCACCTTCGTACCATTCTATACCATGACCAGCTGACAGCATATTATTCATTTGTTTAATTTTATCAGCAAGTAAGTGAAAATGACACGGTGGTTTTATAACCCAGTGACTGATAAGGTCATACTCCATGGAAATTACGGCGACTTCTTTTGGAATAAAATGGCCATTGGCGTCCATGAGTCCAC
>JAAMPD010002590.1:0-14033 GCA_025266255.1 Trissolcus basalis
ACAGTTTGTAGTAAACCAAATTCAATTTCATAACGTCACCAATGTGATGTGGAAATTACATGTTATTGGTAATAATTTTCATTGTTGTTTTCTTCCGTAAATTCTATTTTCAAAAACAATATTTCATATTGCCTTTTTTGTAATTTAATTAAATTAAACTTTTTTAGTAAGGGATATGATTTCTGAAATCATTAAACGTAAAATCGATAATTAATTTATACTACCAAAAAATAATAAAGTATGAAAACAAAACTAATCTAACTTGAGATATATTCCTTAACCAATCTTCGGAAGCCGCGCGCGAAGCGCGCGGTAGCCTTCTAGTTATATATAAAATTTGTGTGTTCATAAGAGTTTGCGGTGATAAAAAAGTTCAAATTTTCAAATAATCTGACGAAGGAAAAAGTTTGTCAGTTCGCAACCATCTTCAGAGCGGTAAAGTTCGCTTTATAGCAATCAACAGTTTACGTCTTTCTGTGCCCTCTCACCTTCACGTCAGTTTTGTTTGTGTTTTACCATGGAAAATACGGAATGTTTGGACATGGAGACAGAACTTGTGAATAAAAGCGATAACGTAAGTACAAAAAAGTCGACTTTCTTATCTCCCGACTTTTCACAAACATAACGAACAAATCCTTGCCGAACCACCGAAATTTTTGACCAAATTTCTAACCGTTTCTTTACAACTCATCTCCGCTTTTGATACTCCTTTTGCGTCCTCCAAAAACTGTCATTCTAACTTGTTTATAACAACGTTTAAATTCCCTGTCATCGTGTTATGTTGAATTAATTTTCTACCGAGATTGAAAATTGTGTTCGTTGAAATTTAAGGTTATAATTTCTGTTTAGATCGTGCCTGAGGAAAGTGATGTTCAAAATAATGGAACTCATGAAAACGAGGACGAAAAAACAATACAAAATGATGTGAGTACTTAATTTTTTTTTTAATTTTATACACTTTTCATTTTTTTAAATATAAAAAAAAATTCCAATTAATTATTTGGTTTTGATGTTTGTATCTCATTTTTAAATAGTTTAATTTTAGTTTGTTTGTTTTTTTTATTATTTTAATTTTTTATTCTGTATTTTATTTTGTTTTACATTACAATACATTTCTATTTTCAAATTACATCGTTAGTTTGAATTTTCGTTTTTAATTTCACTTATATTTTCACTCATTTTCAAATTAGTTATTAATTATTACTTTATTTATGGTTACTTTTTATTTCTTTATGCTGTTTTTGTTTTATATTAAAAAAAACTTTTTCATTTCTTATGCTACATCTTTGGTTTCAATGTTTGTTTTTAATTTCTACTTACATTCTTTCATTTTTACTAACATTTTTGATTGTTTCAGGAACATGAAGAAAAGTCTCCAAAATTATTAAACGGGAACCAAAAACCAAATCAGTACCGTCTGGTAATTCACATCGACAAAGTCCGAATGAAACCTGGGCCAAAATCTAAAAAGCTCCTGAGATTGAAAAACATCCGAAACAAATTGACAGAGAATGTTTTGGAACTCACCAACATTCTGTCGAAAGACTACTCTTTGTCGCCTCAGAGCTCCGACATGGAAGAGACCATTGACCTGACCTGCCAACCAGTCAAAGAAGAATTCCCCGAACAAACAAACCCGCCAATAATCGAAAGAGTTGAGACGCTGACAAAAAACCAGATCTCGAAATCCGAAAGTGCACAAAACCCCTGTGCAAATGGGTGTAAATTGGAGAGCGGATTTTATAACAGGAACAAATTCGCCTACTGTTGTCGCTGCAACAAGGCGTTCGTCCAAAAACGAGTGCAGGTGGATAAGAAACATAGGTGCCTGATTTGTAACAGTATGTTCGACTCTGCTCAGGTTTTGACCGAGCACATTAAATCGCACTCGACGTGTGGAACTTGCGGGATCGAGTGCCAGACGAAGGACAATCTCGAGGCGCACAAGATGCTCCATGTGGGCCGACCTCCGCACTTTCCGTTCAAGTGCCACTTGTGCACCGAGGTGTTCAGGAAAGAGGAACACGTGAGGTCGCACCTGACCAACAAACACTACCTGGCGAAACATGGTGGGTCGAGACAGGACGATAGCCATTTAGGTAGCTCGAACTCGCGCGGACAAAATGTCATTACGCAAACGTTGATTCAAGTCCAGCACCCGTTGAAATACGAAGTGCACCGATGTATACCTTGTAATATCACTTTTAAAAACGAAGAGGCATTCGAGTAAGAAATCGTCTGATAATTCATTATTCTTTTTTTTTGTTCTTGAGGGGAATCTTATTTAACCCTTTATAGTGCAAGGAGTTTAATGTATCATGCAAAAAAATGTTTTTTGAGCGATTTTTCAACCTTGTCTCAACATTTCAAATCTTCTTTTTTCATTTTTTTATAATCTTTTTTCAACCCCTTTTTGACTGTAAAACTTATTGTTCAATTTTGTCACCTTTTGTTAAACTTTTGTTAATCCTCAATTATCTTCTTTCAACTGTTAAGATTTATAAAACACATTTATCTTTCTAACTTTTATATATTAGAAAATATTTGCCTATAAATAGGGGAAAAGTTGAAAGTTTTGTACTAAACTTCTGTTTTTAAGGTGAAACATGCAGTACAGTCAAAATTTCATATTTAACATTTATATTAACATTTTTAATTTTTGTAAATTGTCAAATTTCTTTTCAGATTCCTCTCAGTGATTTTTTTTAATTCATCACTTGATAAGATGAATTTTCATTTCTTGATTTACAAATAGTTTTTTTATGTGGGAAGAAAAGAATTTATGTTATATGTATTACAATTTTATGAATTTTGTTCTTGCATAAATCTTTTAAAATTTTTTTTTAGGAAACATGCAGCAAGTCACACGACGAGTGAAGGTCGAAGTGCATTGAAAACGGAAAACTCAATGTCGCAGTCGCCGTTCGGACAACTTTGCCCTGTGAAATTTACATGTCGGATTTGCTCTCAGGAACTTTCGAGTGTCGCTGAGATCGACGCTCATACAAAGTCACATATGAAGGAAGAGGAAGAAATGGAAACTTATGATTTAACTGTGCCTGATGGCGAGGACCTGGACACCCCCGGGTTCAGCTGTTCCTACTGTCTGGCCAAATTTCACAACGCCAAAGATCTCATGAGGCACATGAAACTCCACACCAACAACTCATAATGTTTCAGGATCTGCTTTGATACAAATGGAAACGATGAATTTTTCTTTCTCATTCAATTCGAACAACTGTAACCTCGTTTGAGTTTAATTTTTTGTTCAGTTTTTATTGAAAGTTAGTTATAGTTTGTTTGTTTTTCTTTTTATACAATAGAATTTTATTGATGAATTTAATTAAGTTGCCTTTTGAATAGTGTTTTTCAAAAAATCGAGTTTTTACATTGACATTTTTATATACATTTTGTTACCACGTTTTGTACCGATTCTGTTTGACTGGAAATTGTATTTTTGGAAGGACAAATGTACAAAAGTTGTTTTCAAAATAAAAACATCGATAGATCTCACATTTTTATTCGCTTAATCCTTAAGACTTAGAATCAACCATTTTTTTTTGTACAGTAAACTATAAAACGATCTGTACAACTTGGAACTTTCTTATCTCACGGAATTCAATTTAAATTACAACAGTCCCTTCATTCCTCAACAATTTTGTGACATTTTTACATAATTCATCGTTCAACTTTTTCTTTCACGTACAAAATGAACAACGAAATTAATTTTTTTACTTTACATTGTGACCTTAAAACTGCACGTCTTCTTGCTTTCATAATCAAAATGAAACTTTCATAATACTGCAATTACCCAATATTTAAAATCATAATTTAAAAACAAATCTAAACAAAGTTTAAAAAATGCCCATGAAATAATTGTTATTTCATTTTACTTTTTATGCGTTTGCATATGGACTCGAAAATCTTTGAACCGTTTGTACTTGGTGTTACAAAACGGACACTCGTAAGGTTTTGTGCAGGCGAGTTGCTCGTGCCTCCGTTTCGCACTCAAAGTGGTAAAAGTCGCGTTGCAATGTTCGCACTGAACTTGCAACGCATGCGGATTTTCCAGCTGCTCGTTCAAACTGACTCTTAGGTCAAAAGTATTCTGACTGGTGTTACTGATCTGTTCACGAACTACAAATTCTTTTCTCCTCGTTGCCAGTGGCACTTCCTGCATCCTCGTGATGTTGTGCTGAAGTTTCATATGGTTGTACAAATTTCCCCTCCTATCATAAACCCTACTACAAATCGGACATGACGTACAATTTTTCAACAACATTTTCTGACAATCCGTCGATTCCAGTTGGGAACTTTCAAATTCATTGTTTTCCACTTTGATGTTCCCTTCAAGAGTGTCTTCAGAATGGAAATCCCTTTTCATCTCTGTATCTGGCAGTTCCTCCTTGACACTGACAAAATGTCCTTCCAGTCCTTCGGCATTTAGCTGGGAATTAAAAAGTGGATCCTTGAAATCTTCAGGATTCTCCGGATGCGACTCTTCGTCCTCGCTTTCTGGGATTATGAATTCCTCCTTGATCGTCACTTTTTGGATATCTTTGTTTTCATCTTCTTCAGTTTCCGGTTCGGTTCCTTGTTCGGATTTCGCTTTCCCTGGTGAATCAGTCAGAGGAATGTTATTCGGAGTTTCTTCCTTGTGGGAACTTGTTTTTTCTTGTACAAAATCAAGTTTTTCTTCGTCTGTTGCATTTTTAATTTCTTCATTTGTTTTTTCTTCGGTATTTTCTTCGTCTCCTGCTTGTTCCAACTTTGGATTTTCCTGTTTCGTTTCCAAAGGTTTCTGATCGGTTTCGTTTGGAGATAAATCAGCGTACATAGAAAGTGATGCTATGAAGGCTACTTTTGTGTTACTTCGCAGAGTTTGTAGTCGTTCTACAACGTCATTTTCTGCGCCCTCCACTTCCATTTTGGATTCCTTTGTATCTTCGTCAGGTTTTACATCTGTTCCCTGGAATAAAAATTATAAATTGAATATAAACTGACAAAATAAAATTCTGAAATTTTAAATAAAATTTTACTACTATATAATATATTATTATCATTCTTATTATATTATAAAAATATCATTTTAATATATTCCATAATAAATATTTTATTTTTTTGTAACCAAAAACCACAAATTTAAATTTGAATGACAATTTAAAACGCAAATTTGAGGTTATGTCAACCCTTTGTTTATGTTATGTATTATGTAAACAAACCAAAAGTAATTAAAATTTTACGAAAAGAAAAAATTGAGATTATGATCAGGTGACCATAAGAAACAAACCTCAGAGTCTACATTTTCCTCCTTCTTGTTTACATTGTTGTAATAAATTTTTCGCAATGTTTTGTCGGACTCCTTGCAAGTGTTGACGAACTCCCACGTATTAAAAACTTTTTTTCTGCATGGAAAACAGATGCACTTAGGAAAAGGTTCGTGCGCCTCGAGCTGAAAACATTCACAAGTTTCAATGTCATCTCACGATAAAAAGATTTTCAAATACTGAATATTTGTTTTCAAATGAAAGTGTTTGAAAAAGTTCTAACCTTGATCGAACAAACTTGTTGCACCAACTTGTTCATCCTCACACTTTCCACGCTTCTGGTATTGTACAGGCTAATTGTTTTGCGATCGAACTTTAAACAAAGTCGACAAATGTTTTTTGTATCGTTCATCTTTGATTTTAAAATATTAATTAAACACTGGCTTTATAAAGAAATGACATTCTTCGATTTCGACTAGATTAGACTGGACGTGTTGGCAGATCGTGGGAGAAAGGGAAAGCAGCGCCCCTAGCGGATTTCTCACGAACTATCAAGTGTCAAACAAGTTGTCAAAATTCAATCCCTTATCAGTCTCAGTCTCCATACTACGATAAATTGGTCAAGATAGGGAATAGTTATTCTGGTGCCATTTAACCAACAATAACAGTCTCCATTTATTAAAAAAATTCGTAGCAACATTTTTTAAGTTGATAATTTTTAAAGTTGGTGATATCTATAGGCCTCTAATAAATAAATAGTTGGTCATCTAATTGTTTTTGATAACATTTTTTAAATTGGATCATTTTTCCGATATCAAAATAAAAAAGTTATATGTTATGACTGCAAGCAGTTATGACCCCCCCCCTCTCCCCAAGGGGGGAGGAGGAAAGTTTGAAGAATATCTTTATTGTGTTAATTACATAAAACAATATCTATAATAATTTAAATATAATATAATTATTTGAAAAATCATATATTGACCATATATTGACAATATATCATCCAATAATGTCAATGTATTTTCAATGTATTAACAATATATGAACAATATGTTGATTTTTTTAAGAAAATTCCTAATATATTGCCAATATACAGTCCATATATGAAAAATATTAAAAAATATATGGTCAATGTATTATCAATATATTGTCAATATATGATTTTATGAAAAATAATATATTGTCAATCTATTGATAATATATGGACAATATAAATTTTTTATATATAAATTATAGATATTCTATATAATATATAGATTATAAATTTTTCTGTTCATCTCAATTAAAACAGATTTTTCTATTTGTAATAAATTCTCCAAATATTGAGAATCTAAGACAGAGTACAACAAATTCTAGATTATTATTCAAAAAGTTAATGATTTCTTAGCTCGATACAAAATTCCAAAAGATTCAAATTCAAATAAATATTAAAATTAAATAAAATGAATTGAAATCACGTGGAACCTGTAACAAAAATGCCAACTAGAGCACGTGTGTCTTCAGTTCACTGTTTTTAAGGCCAACTCGTTAAAGAATTTTGAATCTTATCAGACGTACTCGTAAGCTACATAAGACATGTCCACGATGATACAGACAATGTATGCGCACATATGCACGACAGTGACTAATGTGCCATCACAATATTTTCTTTATGCCTTCCTTTTCCATCGAAACGTGTTTTTCTTCGCGAATGTGTAAATGATAAAAGTCACCTATAAACGTATTGTGATAATTTTTTTTTTTTTTTTTTTTTCAACGAATCATAAACTTTGCAAGACGTGTTACGAGACTCGTGAGATAATTTTTGTATAACATCGCACTGACAACGAAGATAATGTAAATAAATCTTTTATAAAAAACTTTCAATCGTTCCAAATTTTGCCACCATTTTTGATCGTTCGATTACTAAATAATGGGACATTTCAGGTAACTGTGACACGTGGGGTAACATGTACACTACCAAAATTCGGTTCAGACAATCACCGAAACCAGTTTTTCTATTCTTTCAATTTCATCAATTTGTTTTGGATTTTATCTTTAAAAAATTATAAATTTATTTTAATTTCTACGATAGCAAATTTATGAGTGTCACAATCACCCCAGTTTGAAAAAAGTCCATCCCGAGTCCTTGATTCCACGATTTCTCTTGTCGGGATTATGAGGATGGGAGAAAAGTTAGTGGAAGATTTAAAAAGTGAAAGGCCCTTATTAGAGGCGGGTATTTGTTTACAAAAGTGACCGAAAAGTTATATCGACGAGATACAGTTAAAATGTAAATGATTTATCAGATTCAGAGAAATACATTAGTTTGACATGATTCTCACGTTAATCAGGTTGAATGGAATACCATTAATATATCATTTTCACCTGCTGAACAAGTTCAAAAGTGAAGAGCCTTTTCATATCATAATACTGTTCGCCTAATGAAATGATCAATCACATATTTTGTGTTCACAAAGTGATCCATAATATACTAAGTCATATGAGTTTCGTTATTCAAAACGGTATGTTCATGTTTTCAGTTCTAATTTGATATTTCGTGACGAACAAATTTTATTATTCAATTGCTTAGTGAAAAAAATAAAAAATAAAAATAAACAAGAACTACCGAGAAGTACAAATTCAGTATAATGACTCCTGCTGCTAAATTTCTGATATCTAAAAATGGTCGCGTACCAATTTACGTTTTCATTCATAAAAAGGCAGTTCCCTCGCGACACCATCGTGCGATGAACTTAATTCAACCGAAGGAAGGCACAAAATGCTGTCGTGTATTTTTCAATGAAGTGCACTTCCCACGCACCACGTCGCTTCCTCGCACGAAGAAAGTGGGATCGTGGCATAGAGGAGCTAAAATTAAAAAGAGATAGCAATAAACACGTCAAGAATGAGAAGGACCAAAGTTTTGTTGAAAAAAAAGGTTTGAATAGAAAACAATGCTATTTGTCGGCGTTACGATTGACGACGGATTTTTCCTCGAAAAGAAGCACTAAGGTTTGGATATCTTGGCGCAGGTAGAACTTTACAAGGATGTAGGTTGAAACAGGAACCAACCGCCCATTTGCCGGACCCTGATTCAACTCGCAAAATACGACTCACTGGGGATCAAAAAGAGTGCGCCTATATAAGCCCCTTAGATTTCAATCTCTGACCAAAAAACGGCCCATCATTTCTTTTCTTTTTTTCTTTCGTTATGCTTTGACTATTTTCTTTTTTTCAAACAGACGCCACAACGTTTTTTACACTTTTCAACCCCCCCCCCCCACTTCTTATCTATTTTTCATCTGTTTGTTACCATCCCAATAATTAGAAAAGTTCCAAATTCAACGAACTGACTGAAATCTTTCAAATCTAGATTATCTTTTAAAATAAACACGAAAAATAAAAACAAGTTTTATTTTTCTTATTTTCGTCAAAAAGTTATCCACAACATGTGCAATATCAAGACCACAAATTTGATTAAAATTTTCTCAGGCTTTTTAAACCTTTTTTCAACTTCCAACAGGGTCCGAACAAACTGATATGCCAAACTTTTTTTTATGTAACAAAAAACCCTATTTCATGAACAGATTTTGGGGGGAAAAAATCCCGTTGAAAAAAAAAAAAAACAGTCTGTGTCCGTCAGGCCCATACGGTAAGTTGGGTGGGTTCAAATTTCATCAATGAATGGGTTATATTAAACCCAGGAGAAAAAAAAACTTTTGATTTTGTTTCACCGAGGCAGTCAATGAGAGGTGTATTAAAAACCCGAGTGATTCCTCAAAGGCGAAAATTTGTGCTTTAGCGATGGGGCTTTTTTTTGATCGTCGCACAAAGATCGGCGGTTACACGAGAGGTCGTATTGGATTAACGAGCGTGCATCGGATGAGCACAAAAGACTGTTGGCGCGATTCGAATATGGCGCTCCTTTTCGTGCCGATATCACGTGGGTGGGAAGGGGTCAGAGGAAGAGAGAGATACGGTGACGTCAACGGTGCACACACACGCGCGTTTTCCTACCAACAGGTGACACGTGGGAATCCCGCGTACGGCGTCACAGGTGGATCGCACCGAGAATCTGAATCTGGCCAAGGTGGTAGCCATGCCGGCGCGAGGGGAGGGATCCGGCCAACATGGATGCCAGAACTGCAAAAAATAGCTGATGCCGATTCTGCGCGAACAAGTCGATCACCTTCTCAGCTATTCAGCGCCATTTCTTATCAACTCCTCCGCTACCTATATCGGATAACGAGTTGGCAAATATTTAACTTGTCTACAAAATTTAATATCTGTAACAACGGAGCGGAGATATCGCGTCGATTTTTCATTGCGTTATATATATTAGCCGATGTAGAGTTTTCAAACGGCGACAACGCGACGTTTTTGGCCGATCGGCCGATTGTTTACATTCGCCGTGTGCGACCTGCTAGGACGCACTTATCGATACGTGCTTCTACTATTGGCATTACAATTTATCAATTATGTATCTGGCTAAAAGGAAAAACCAGTTAAGTATGTAGGGTTTACGCGTACACTTAACTGGTTTTTCCTTTTAGCCACGGATATATAATATATATATATTTTTTTACATAAGATATCGGTGACTTCCGGTAAAAAATATAAATGTGACATTTTGATCGAAAAATTTTTTGGTTCAGAAGAATGTTGTTGTTTGTCACTTATTGGTTGGAACGTGAAAAAATGATTCCATGATATTTGGAGTTTGTAAAAGTGGCGATGAAAAATAACTTCAATGAGGAAAACTTCAAAGTTTTAAACCGTTCGAAGTAAAACATCAGACAACCACTTGTCAGCTCTTTACGTTTTGAAAATTTTATTAACAGATTAATTTGTCGAAATCCTCATTCTAATATTGACAATGTTGTTTCACAAACTTGAATATTTTGTATTAATGCAGCGTTATAAAAAAAATTCTTTGACAATTCCAATCAATTTTCCATTTCGAATTTTGTTCATATTCTCAAAAGGAAAAAATATATTTTACGTATATATTTACTATGTTTACAATATATTCGTACGTATTCTACATATAAGTAATTTAGAAATTATTTATAAAACGGAAATAAATTTAAATATAAATTTTTATCAAACAAAATTTTTTTTTATTTATAATATATGAAAAATATAAAATTAAAATATATTTATACGTATACTCTAGTCCCTGTGGGTAGTATAAAATAAAATAATATAAAATTATATTAATATAAAAATGTACAAAGCCACTATAATTGTTAGTTTTTTCCCTCAAAATAACAAACAATTACTTAATTTATTGTTAGGAGATGCTGAATCACATGTAATTCATATGTAATCACATATAAATAATTGTTGTAATAAATAATTAGTTAGACATTTCATCCCTAGCGAAAAGGATCATATATTGTCCATACATAAAACATATATTGACAATATATTATTTGAAAAATCATATATTGACCATATATTGACAATATATGAACAATATATTGAGTTTTCGGAAAATTTCTAATATATTGCGAATATACAATTCATATATGAAAAATATTAAAAAATAGATGGTCAATATATTATCAATATATTGTCAATCTATTGATAATATATGGACAATGTATGATCTTTTTTATTAGGAATATTAGGAAGTAAAATATGACTTGTTCAAGTGTGAAACAAAATTGTGGATAATAGGTGCAACAATCTTATATAATCCAAAACGGTGGTACCGGAGTCCATCGTGCGAACTTGAACAACGATAAGGGAACCAAAGTGTTATACATCGGACGGCAAAGGAGCTCCGAAGTTGTACACAGTAGAACCTGCGAAGGGTTCCCCTTTTCTCTTTTTATTGCGCCGGGTCGTTGGTTGAATGGAGCCAGCGGGACCACCGTACAGGTTTCACTGTAGCTACAATGTTCGTGAAGGTTGGCCTACCATTATGTGAAATAGGAAAAATTAACATTTTGAATACTCAATAGCAAAGGTCGCGCATAATTTAACAAACGATGAATATTACAATTACGTGCACCTCGCCTCGGTGCACGACACGTTTTATTAGTTTTTACACTTGTACGATTTCTTGTCTGGCTCCTTGTGCGACAAAGCATCGCTGTCGATTCAGTGACAATGTTGTTAAACTTTCGAGTTTAAATGCTCCGCCGAAGGTTTGTTGAGCTTTGGACTTGGAAGCGAATGATGAGCAGCGAGAGTTCAATAAAATGAGTCGTTTTTTTATGACAATCGTAAAAGGTTGCGTTTGAATTTCAAATGTGAGTATTTGTCCAAACCCGTTATGCATAAATTATTACGCAAAAAATAATTACGAAAAAAAAAAAAATAAAAAATAGAGATCGGCTGTGTATTCCAACGTACCAATGAGAGATTATCATATTCATCTGGGCGGCCAGTCATGAGCCCGTCGATACGCAGAATCTCGGTTTCAAGATCAGGACAAAATATAATATTGACAGCGGATCGCCAGCGCGCTCATAACGGACGCGATTGATGGTACGTGCGAAACCACTGACATTGACTCAAAACTCATTGTCGTGCTCAAAACGTTTTTTTTTTCTTCTTCTTTCTTTCCTATCGTACACTGCATGATATTGAATTTCATCTGCACGTTATCTACAAATATTCGTAGAATCCGTTTAAAATATGATATAGCATCAGATATAAATTATGTGACTCCCGGTAGTGTCCAGACAAGTACATTATGTATAATTTTGACTTCATTTCAATTTTCGATTTTTTTTATCTTTACAAAAAATTTGTTGTACTTTGACCTTTTTTTTTGAAAGGTCGATAAATAGATGTTGTCAGGGTAGTTTAGGAACTACCAAATTTTATGTCACATAAATTTAAATTGTTCTAAAAATAAATATATAATATGTTTATATAATTTGATATAAAAGTATGAGAAAATGAGTTTTCATGAATGTGTGAATCCAATTTTGGTAGTGCCAGAGTTACCCTACTTGTCACAGTTTCCCTAACTGGTTATAAATTTTTCATGAAAATCGTTGAACATAATTTACAAGTTCAAATGATAAGAAAAAGATAAAAAAAAGTAAATCATTTTTATCAGATTATCTTTATTTGGAAACTTTTTTTTCCATGTCCGGTTGTTGCCGGAAGCCACCGAATGTCCAAATAAGTTTGTTCCCTTGCAGTTAACAATTTGCAACTGTACTACTAGACGAATTTAATGCGCGACGAATGGCGGTAATTGTGAAACCCTTTTTTTTTTCTTCTTTTTAGTACACCAGACCTGAAACTAATTTACAATGTTGGAAAACGCGATACAAATATTTGCACAACTGCGACTGTATATCGTCAAAAGCTTGATCCCCGTGTATTGACTCGCAATGCTTTAGATAAAGTTTTATTGTTCGAACCGAATGAAATCATACATAATCAGTATCATTTAAATAAATAATAATAAAATGATTATCAGCGTCAATATAATGTAACAGCTACAAAGCGATCGCGAACCAGAAACCGATACGAGCAGTTTAATTTTGTTCACACAGCCACTATTCTTTTGAAATTCAAAAAAAAAAAGAAAAAGAAAAACGTTATTGATACATATCTAACATAATGTTTTCAGTCCCGGGTGGTCATTCTGCAGCTGATTGAGTCTCTCACACACTCGCTCCGACATTATTTATTGGCACTCCAAACGTTTCCATTCTCGCAGTAATTTTCGTTTAGGTCGAACAAATGTTTACCGTCACATTGTTATTAATGTCAGATAAGAATTGTTCAATCACGATAACGCCATTAGGTTCGTTTTTTTCTCAGTTATTCCGTTTGTTCAATAATTCTTCAACGAGTGGATTTTTCTTTCATTGTTCTTGGCCGAAAAGTTTGTCGCACGGTGTGATTGGGTATTGTCAGTCTGAACTGATGGGCACTTTTTATACCATTTTGAATGCCACCACTGTAATGGTTGACAATTTTTTGATGATGCTTCGAACACGGTCAAATTTCACGTTCGATGTTTCGACTCAGCGGTGCGACGATCGTCAGGTTGGTCTCTGTCATGATTTTCATATGATAATCATAGCTGAGTCTTACAAATATTCAAAACGTCAAGTGTTTTGGCAATTTTGTTTCCATCCTTCTGTTTGGTGAATTAAGTTTGTATATGGGGCCATATATGTGTGTCGGTATATGAACATACATACGAAATATTTATGTATGTAAACACATACATCATATGCATGTTTATATATTCTGCAAACACGTTAATATCAAAATCATATCTCGAATATAATGATTTTATGTCACAAATAAATTGATACGGACATGACATAACGTTTTTGCCCACCATATATGTCTCACTTATGTCACAACCTCACAATCCAAGTTCATTTTTACCTGAACAAACAACAGACGTTCGTTTGATAAGACCAATTTTTTTTATTTCGTGCACAGCTCAACTCAATTTGATTTCCATACATCTGAGGAACTATCCTTGCTGTTTTTTTTTGTGACAAAAAAAAAAAAAAATAAAACGAAACCGAACGAGTCGAAGCCTAATGAAACAAATCAATTAGTTTTAATTTATCAGTTTGTTTTTCATAGCATAGTTGCAAGAGATAAGACTTAATTAACAAAAACAACTTTGCGACTGGAAAGAATAAAGAACGCGCTGTGTGTTTGTGTTGTGACCCCACCTCGTTATAAATCAGATGGTAATGTTACCCGGAATCGTAATGAATTGAAGTGAAATTCATTTGGTTTTTTTTTTTTTTTTTTTTTTTTTGCAGCACAAATTTAGTACAAATT
>JAAMPD010002591.1:0-14010 GCA_025266255.1 Trissolcus basalis
ACGACTTCTATCAAGTTTGTTTGTTTTCCTTGTCTCCTTCTTTTTATTAAACAATTTCTGTGTCATTTTTATATGTACAAGAGGACATAACCTCAATAATCATTTTTGTTCAAACTAAATAGATCACAACAATTAACTTTTTGCTTGTCTCTTTTTTTCACCCTCCTGATTCTCGGCCTTCACTTTTGTTCCACGAAATCGAAAACCTAGATTACAGTCCACAAACTGGTATAATTACCCAAATAATTAACAGTCCTTACGGAGCCGGATCAGGTGAAGCCGAGACCAGGGTGAAAGATTGAGCAAAATTTGAACAAAAGATGAAAGAATATTAAATTAAAAAAAAAAGAGTTGAATAAAAACAAAACAAAACAAAACGAAATAGCAAAAAATATTTAGTTAAAATATTATTCTTTGTAACAGTCGAAATATTAATTCTCCACGTTGAGAAAAAAGGTCGAGAATGTAAACAAGTACACTGTTGTTATTTGCGTTATCTGGAAAGTGTTTGAATATAAATAGTGAGCAAAGTGAAATCGAAAGAGATAAACAGTGAACCATTATCAAATTTTGAGATAAAATTTTGATTAATTTGAATCCGAATTTTGAATTTAATTTTGAATGTTACATAATACGACATCGCTTTTATAAATTGATGTGTTGGATTTTCGCAATTTTTAACAACATCCACATCCAATCGACTGGAGCTGTGCTCTTGCACACGACACGCATCAAGGAAGATAACAAGTGATCAGCATAGTGGTGCTCTCGCACTATTGACAACGACGGTTGATCAGTACAAGATCAACAGCAATAGCTTCTCAGCTAGCAACAACTTGAACGACAGCAACACCGAAACGTCAAAATGACAAAGAAGAACGAGTCATTCCAGGAAGCGCTCAGCAGCTCGATAGCAGAGTCAAGTGAACAAGTGAAAATCAAGACGCTCATCGAAAATGTTCGTGCAACTCATGGCAATATCGAACGCATCGCTCGATTCCTGGAAGAACCTGACGCCTTGGAGTATGGAGTGGAAGTACTACAGGGTAGACTGAGCACATTACAGGCGCATTTCGAAAAGGCACAGGCAATTGCCTCTCATCTCAACATAGTAGTGGATGCCCATCAACGAGCAACCTTGGAGTTCTACACCAACAAGGAATGGGATGTGCTGGAGGAAAAGTTCTATACAACTGAAGAAACGTTACTGAGGAACATCGGTTACCTCACGCAACGCAGGCAGGAACAAGCTCTAGCTTCCTCAACGCCCGTGCGTACACAAGCAGTAACGGCCGAACATCCTAGCCTAGCTCAGTCAATTCGTCTGCCAAAGCTGGAATTGATGCCATTCGATAGTGGTTATGACCAATGGCAGAACTTCCACGACCTGTTTAAGGCCACCGTAGATGAAAATCCACACCTCTCCAACGCAATGAAGATGCAGTACCTTAAAGCAGCACTGGAGGGAGAGGCTGCACTACCAATCACGGACGCCAACTATGAGATAGCGTGGACAACCTTGACCCAGAGATACGAGAACAAGCGAGTTTTGATCTCACACCATCTGTACAAGATCACCACGCTACCGACACTCAGCCATAACACCCTGGCAAAAGTGAAGCTCATGCGTGACACCATCAAGGTATCGCTTGACTCTCTAAAATTGTTGGGCTGCCCGGCTGACTCTTGGGGAACGTTGCTGATTCATTTGCTCTCGCAAAAGCTCAGCAGCAGACTGCAAAGGGATTGCGAACGCGCAATAGCTGAATCAAATGAGTATCCGACAATGACGCAGTTCAACAGTTGCCTGAACATGCAAATACGAATGCTTGAAAATTTGGAATTAAATAAGGAGGCAGAACAAAGGTTCATTTCAAACCGCAAGCCACGCACAACACTTAACGCTACGGTCAAAGAAAGAAGACCAATGTGCAGTTACTGCTCACAAGAACATTACCTGAGACATTGCGAATCATTCAGAGCTCTCTCAGTACAGGAACGCAGACGTGAACAACAGTCCAGAAAATTGTGCGAGAACTGCTTGTTCAAAGGGCATAACAAG
The DNA here is from genome assembly GCA_025266255.1 of Trissolcus basalis. NCBI lineage: Eukaryota > Metazoa > Arthropoda > Insecta > Hymenoptera > Scelionidae > Trissolcus > Trissolcus basalis. Next base: position 2,063 of record JAAMPD010002591.1, read on the forward strand.
GAAAAGTGCAAAAGCAAAGTTTTGTGCAAACGATGCTCAGCCAAACATCACACCTTGCTCCATCACATCGAGGTGATGTCTGAAGACGAGGAGTGCTCAGAAGACACACAAGACGAGGAGAGCGATGAAACCGTTGAGGATACGCCAAAGGTCACAAAACATCAAGTGTTACTGCATGCTGACTTCCGTCGTAACGAGGTTATGTTGGCAACAGCATTAGTTACGGTGCACGCACCAAGTGGATTGACTGCAATCGCGCGAGCTCTCATCGACACTGGCGCACAATCGTCATTTGTCAGTGAGTCACTTGTGCAGACCCTACGAATACCCAAGTGAAAAAGCGCGGTGGAAATTACAGGAGTACAAGGTGCCAAGACAGGAAGGGCGTCACACACAACCAAATTTGAATTCTCACACCACAAAGGAGAAGGAGAAAAATACCAAGTCCGAGCTTACGTGCTGACCAAGATCTCCAACTACAAACCAACTAGATTCTCATCTAGCCATCACGAGGAGCTCGCAACGCTAGAATTGGCAGATCCTGACCCAAAAGCCTCCTACAAAATTGACATCCTGCTGGGAGCAGATGTCATTGGCAAAATTATGCGGCACGGTCTGGTGAAACCGGTTGGATCAGATCTGACGGCACAATGCACTTGTCTCGGATGGATCCTCTATGGACCAGTCACTACACAAGGGAACCCCACAGTGAATGTAAATCACGTCACGTGCAGTATAACCTCCGCATTAAAAAGCTTTTGGGAGCTGGAAGAATTTCCTACCTTGAGAGTGGGGACAAAAGAAGAAGAACAGTGTGAGGAAATCTTCAAGAATACCACGACAAGAGATCAAGAAGAACGTTATTGCGTGCAGCTACCCTTTCAGTCCGAGGAAGCCAAACAACAACTTGGAGATTCCAAAAGCATTGCAATAGCTTCATGGACAGGAGTCGAGAGACGACTCGATAAAAGGCCTGCACTACGTCAACAATATGACGAGTTCATGAGAGAGTATCTTGAACTTGGACATATGACGGAGATAGATAGTCGAGATCCAGAGCTGGCCTCATGTGTCTTTCTGCCACATCATGCTGTTGTGAGGGAAGATCACCTCACCACTAAGGTGCGTGTGGTTTTCAATGCCTCATGCAAGACGAGAGGAGGCGTGGCGCTGAATGACATTTTGTGCACTGGGCCCAATACAGAACGACATCGCAGACGTAGTTGTCAATTGGCGCAATCCTCGATACGTAATGGCACGGACATAAAAAAGATGTTCCGACAAATTCTCATACAAAATGAACAGAGAAAATACCAGTGTATCGTGTGGAAGTCAAAGGACGAAGAGGAAAACCGATTCTTCAAGCTTAACACGGTCACATATGGTACCAGACCTGCGCCATATTTAGCCAATCGTGTGATCAGAGCAGTCGTCAAGGACCACCAAAAGGAATACCCGTTAGCTGTGCAACCATTGAAAAGCTGCATCTACGTGGATGACGTGCTCTTCGGGGCAGACACACTGCAGAAAGCAAGAGCAACGCGTGATCAGGTTGAGGACTTGCTACGACGTGGATACTTGGAGTTGAGAAAGTTGTCTTCAAATGCTAGCGAGCTGTTACCAGACTCGGCAGGAGAAACAGGCGACTTTTACCTGCAGCCTACAGACGAGGCAGACAAGAAAGTCTTGGGACTAACTTGGTCACCCCAGAACGATGCATTCTCAGTGGAAAGCCGACCAGTGTTGACCGACATTATCACAAAGCGATCCATACTGTCCACCACAACAAGGTTGTTTGACCCTCTGGGATGGCTTTCGCCATTCGTTATCAGGGCAAAACTTCTGATGCAATCGCTATGGCTACTCAAGAGAGACTGGGATGACAAGCAGCTGCCAACCGAGATCACCGACGAATGGCAAACTATCTGCAAGGAGTTGGAATTACTTACCGTGCTGAAGAAACCGAGATTCATCGGAGCCGGGGACGAGACATCCAAAATCAGCCTGATCGGATTTAGCAACGCCTCCAAACGAGCTTACTTTGCAGCTGTCTATTTACTAGTGGAATACAAAACCGGAGACAGCAAATGCAACCTCATGCAAGCCATGAGCAAGGTCGCGCCAATAAAAACAATCTCCATTCCGCGACTGGAACTATGCGGAGCAGCATTGTTGACGAAGCTGATTGTACACGTCCGGAAAGCTTGGCTATCGCGCCTAGATGAGGTCATCTGTTTCACGGTCTCCAGGATAGTGCTGGACTGGCTAAACCAGCATGCCACGAGTTGGCACACCTTTGTGGCCAACAGGGTTGGATACATCCAGACCGAACTACCTGATGTAGCCTGGAAGCACATCCAGGGGAAGCTCAATCCTGCAGATTTAAATTCCAGAGGGCTTCACGCAGAGCAATTGAGGTCATCAGAGCTATGGTGGCACGGACCAGACTTGAGAACACTCAAGCCAATGGAACCATCTCCAGAAGAAAGGGCCAATGCTGCAAGGGAAGTGGCACTCGAAGCGTGTCATGAGGTCACCACTCATCACCAATTTGCAACCGAGTTGCCCGCCTACTTGCTGCGCTACTCATGGTGGCTGAGGATAGTGAGAGCCATCGCTTGGTGGTTGAAATACATTGACATCCTGAGGAAGAGGTCCAAGCAAGAAAGAGCAGCACCAAATGACGAGCATGAGCTGCTACAGAACCACAGAGAGCGAGTCATGCTTCAAACGCGAATCTCAGCACAAGTCTCATTAGACCGTGACCATCTGTCAAGTGCCAAATTGTACATCCATCGCAAGTCTCAAGAAACAGCATTCGCTACGGAAATCGCTGCTCTCAGAAAAGGACAATTTGTTTCGACCAAGTCTCCGCTCTACCCCTTGAAACCATTCTTAGATGAGCAGAGCGTGTTGAGAGTGGGTGGCAGGCTTGACTACTCCTTGTTGCCTGAGAACCAGAAGCACCCGATCATTCTGCCTGGAGACCGATTGACAGACATGTTGATCAGGTACTATCACTACAAAACATTACATGGGGGACTGCAGCTCACCCTCACAATGATCAGAGAGAATTACTGGATAATTCATGGAAGGAACAGAGTCAAGAGGGTGCTGGGAAAGTGCATCACATGCGTGAGATACGGTGCGAAACCTCAAGAACAATTAATGAGTCCACTACACCCAGCTCGATCCACGCCTGGACGTCCATTCAGTCACGTTGGACTTGACTACGCCGGACCATTCTGGATAAGAAACGCTTCAGGGAGAGGTCAAAGGGCTCACAAAGTATGGGTAGCCATCTTTGTTTGTTACGCCTATCGAGCCATCCACCTGGAAATCGTGAACGACTATTCCTCGGCAGCGTTCTTAGCCGCATTCAAGCGCTTCGTGTCCAGGAGCGGGGTAACCAAGTGATATTTACAGTGATCAAGCCACCTGTTTCCAAGGAGCTGACGCTGAACTGCAAAGGGCCTACCAACAGCTCACCCGGGAACCGCACTTGATCAACGAGCTGGCCGAAGACAACATCAAGTGGCACTTTATTCCACCACACGCTCCACACATGGGCGGCTTATGGGAAGCTGGTGTACGATCCTTCAAACACCACTTCCGACGCATTGTTGGCAACTTCTCTCCCACCTGGGACGAGTTTTACACAGTTTTGTGCCAAATAGAAGCCTGTCTGAACTCCAGGCCACTCACGCCCTTGAAGGACGATCCTTCAGAGGAGCCAGCGCTTACGCCAGGACACATGCTGATAGGCTCTAGCCTAAAGGCAGTTCCTGAACCGAGCTTACTAGCTCGAAACGTCAACTTACTAACGCGATGGCAGGCCACCACGCGAATAGTACAATCGTTTTGGAAACGCTGGCGGATTGAACACTTGCAAACACTGCAACGACGCAACAAATGGCAATCCGAGAAGGACAATCTGAAGGTTGGTGATATCGTCCTATTGCTGGAAGACAATCAACCACCTGGCAACTGGGGATTGGCACGCATCGTAGACGCACCAGTCGGACGAGATGGATTAGTACGGGAAGTGATAGTCAAGACTAGAAGCACTCAGCTTAGCAGACCCATCACCAAGCTCTGCAAACTCCCAGTAGACTAGCTGCTTTATCCTGCACGCTAGACACAAACATGCTTGACAATTCACATTCATATCACGATATATGCTGTATCCATTTTCATTTGAATTCAATGCATTGTAATCTGCTAATCCTTCTTTCCCTCATGCCATAGCAAAATACACACACATCTTTCACTTGACTATTTTCTCACAACTTGCTTATTGATTGCATCCCTACCCACATAGTTCAGTGCACACCTAGTCAATCGCACATTCGTTTTCAGTGCAAAATGGATGAAACAGAAATCGTCATCAATTTGGACAATGACGTCCCCGACTAAAATTTCCATATGGAAATTCCATATGGAAATTCCATATGGAAAATTGAAACTTTATATTTTTTAAAAAATACATTGAAAATAAGTTTCAAAATTCTTTTTTTTTAAAATAAATAAGCGAGTAGTTATCAAACCATATTCATGAAATTATATGTAAAAACTTGTTTTTATGCATGTGTGTTTTTTATTTTATTTCTCATTTGAATCTTTATTCATTATTTACTTTACTTATCTTTATTTATTATTTACTCATTTGAATTTTTATTCTTTAATTATACAAAATTGTTCTGAGTGTATAATTCCTTTCTGCGACGCTTTTTGACGACATAATTATAATATGAATATTAAAGTACAAGAATCGAACAAAATATACGGCGAGAATTATTTCATTACACATTCTATTTACAGTGGATTTTATATACATTATAACATTTTATTAACAGACTTTAATTTATTAAAGTGCAATACAAATCGTTTGATGTTAATAATGCCAAATATTTAGCAACAGAACAAATGTATTTGTAATTATCACATTCAATGAAAATGCAAGGTCGCTCAATCGATTTTATTTCAATGGAATCAAGTTCATTGTTCAAGGATGTAACAATTTTCAAAAAAGGGCAAGAATATTGAAATGCATTTTCAACGTTAACGACTTTGACAATTGCATATTTTTTTTGTGTTGTTTCATCGACGATGAATTCTTGTAAATGTACATACGTTTTGTCGATGAGTTGAGCATAAGAATTATTCGTTTTTCGACACATTCTTTTACTTGAGGTATAAACGCAGCCATTTACAAACATCCTGTTATATGATTGAGCATTCGCCGACATTCTTTCGACGATTTCAAATATTTGCGCGTTGCACTTTCTAACGGTTTTTCGACAGTTGGTATTTATGTATTCTGGCTACGTATGTCACTTGAGTTCGTGAATTTTAAGGGGGAGCCTGGTTTGCGAGGCTTATGTGTGCTTGCACTGCCGATATGACCCTGCGGCGTATGACGAGTGGCCAGCCTCTTCGGACCTTGATCAGAGAGTATGCATTGGACACCGAGATCGGACTCCGTTGTTGCCCCGTGCGAGTTCCAGTCCTTCCGTGTATTCTGAGACTGGTAAAGCGAAGGTTGGGCCTCAAGGAACTAAGGTAGGTCAATGCCAGACCAGACTATTTCGGCCCGATTCTTTACGTACGAAGCGCTGGTGAAATAACGGAATGATGGAAGAATTCCATAAAAACCTAGGTAGAAGACAGAAATGTCAACCTACTGACGAATCAATGGAGGTGGAAGACTGGACCCTGAGCAGGGAATTGCACAGGAGCATAAAAGCCCTTTCACGGCTAGAAATAGTTATCGCAGAGCAGAGCGAAGATATCATGTCGCGGACTAACGTTGCAAAAGACATTGTGTCTAAACATGGCAAAACTAGCTATGGCCTATATAAGAGAAACACTAAGGAAGCCTTGTGGTGAAAAAGCCGACAGCCAGACGTCCTCGCATCTGATCAAAACCTACGCGAAATCATTGAAGGCAGCGCCACCGTCTTTCCGAGTAAAAAGAGAGCGCTAAAGAGCTCCTGACGTTGCTAGAAAGAATTTTGTAAGAAAGTAGATCGAGATCCATATTAGGGACGATCTTACCAAACAGTTATGGCAAAACTGAGGAATCATGATCAGGAGACTCCATCTTGTCGTCAGTACTTGAAATATATAGTCAGAGGTCTTTTACTATCTGGGCAAGAGATACCTCTTTAAGGCACGACTAACATCTCAGAGATATACCGCCTGTTACCAGAAAAGATCTTGTGAAAGCAAACTTGCATCTGCGAGATGATAGCTAGTTACTTTTCCGAGCGAGTACTGCTCTATGAAACCGCTACAGAAAGCAAAACGTACCGTGTCACCGGCGGTGTTCCACAGGGTTTAGTCCTTCAGTAGGCTTTGCGGACGACGTTGCAGTAGTTGCCGTGGGGAAGTACCTAGACGATGTGCAACGTATTACAAACAGAACTGTAGCTGACATCCGTCAATGGCTTTGACGGATATCAGTGTCCAACTGGCTGATCATAAAACAGAGGGGTCAACATTTTTACAACTGTGACAGTAGAAATTCGATATTTTTATTTTTCCATTTTTTGAGTCATTTTGTTGCTTTATACAACTACAATTAACACCAGGAGGACGGAATTGACAAATCTGTCCGCGGACAGATTTGTCAAAAAAACTCTCTTTTCAATCAACGTAAAACTCATTCTTCCTATCTTTGTCTTAGATCTGCTCCGTTTTTCTAGTGTTAAGGTAAAAAAAATTATTTCAACTAAGTTATTGGCAATTCAAATTCCGCGCATTTTTAATTTGTAAATCAAACATCTCTAACTCGAATTCACTAAATTTGATATTTTATTAAAGGGAATCGTAGAAAATTGAAAAAACTTTAAAACTATACCAGAATAAAAGCAAAAATAATTCATTCATATATTAATTATTGAAAAACTAAATTATAAATCAAAAAACAAACGTATTGTTGATATCGCACGAATTTAAAATTGCAACTAATCGAAAGATAATTTGAAAGACCATTAGAATCATTTGAAAAATCTTCCAACCTGCTAATACATTGGAAGAGCGATTCGTTTCCCGCGCTGCACAGTGTGCCGCACGCTAGCAAAACCTGTTTCAGCGCGCTAGAAAAAGCGTCTAAGTTTTACGGTTCAACATTTTTAATGTTCTTACAGTGTTTTGTTGCTTAGTAAGTGCGCATGAATATAGGTTAAGATTGTATCCAGTGCATGCATACGTATTAAAAAGTTAGTGCATAATGCCTTATTTGTGTTGCCGTGTGTGTGAACCGTTAACCAAAGAGCATTGCGGGTCACTAGGGCGCTTTCAACCGTTTTGCCCAACATTGGCGGACTAAGACCAAGTTGCAGATGACTACTCCACACTCTCAAACACTATTATGCTGTACACAGCACCAATCTGGGCACCAACGATGAACACTGCATCTTATGCGCAAAATCTGACCAGGGTCCACCGAAAAAACGCATTGCGTGTAATTTCGCGTACCGTATCTTGTCTGGCGACGCAGCCAGTGCGGTAGCAAATATGACGCCCATAGACCTCTTGGCTGACGAACAAGCCAGACTATACCGACAAGGACGATTACTTCACGTGAAGACAAGTGCATCGGTAACCACTTGAGAAAAGATGTACACAATGGAGACGTGGCAACATCAATAGAATATGTCTACGGACTTCCTGTCTTATCCCTAATATACCAACGTGGTTGACGAGAAAGCACGGAGAGGTCGATTTTTATCTGACCTTATTTCTAACTGGGTATGGGTGCTCTATCAGAGCATACTTGAAGAGATTTGAACTTGAAACGTTATCTAGCCTGACTTTAGAATAAAAAATCGAAATTTTCAAATTAATTCTCTGAGAAAATATTTTCGAAAAAAAAAATCAAATTGTCGACCGAAGTTTCGTCTGAAATATTAAAATTCAAAGAATAAATCATCGCCACTATTTTTTTTTTTTGATCATCAAGTTTTTGCTTTATTAAAGAAGTGGACAAAAGCCAATAACCTTAAGTAAAATGAAATTTAAAAGATTGCCGCCTTTCGTGGCCAACTTCAGATCTCGCAACCAGTCTCCAAGCCGCCATCTTTGTTTTGATTCAGATGTCGTTTTCATTTCAGTGTCATCACTTTGGTCGCACAAATTTTGTAGTTAATTTGTTTTTTGGCCAATTTTCTCGCCCAAATTACAACCACCCCCTAAAATTTAGCAGTCGCTAATATCATTTGATTATTTTGTTTAAGTTGTCTTCTGGTTAACCATTAACTTCACTGACGCTAAAAAAGTATCAACTTTAGTTATTTTGAGGTTATATTCCTTGGGACAGCTATTTTTTTGTGAGCTAGTGGGCTGGTTGTCAGACGCCGCTGGTTTCCTGGGTGATTACGTGGTGCACTGAAAGGCACCGAGAGCTCGCTGCTTGGGGCGAGTGAAAGGCAGCGAGAGGCATCTGGAAGACGTAGGGCAACTCTATCGAGAGTTGCACTTGGGGAATGTGTCCCGGTCGCCGGTGACACGAGGGTGACGTGTCGCACGTCTCCTAGGGGAGCGCGGAGGGGAACGCGAGAGCGTGTCCGGTCGCAGGCAGCAACTGAACAGACAACATACCGAGAGCGAAAGCGCTCGGGGGCTCGCAAAAGAAAGGGAGAGTTTAGTGTGAAAGACCTAGAGCTATTCAAGAGAAAATTCTCATCAAAGCACACTCCTGCATTCGATCCTGATCATGAAACTATGAAACTAAAAGAACTTTTATGTAACCGCACTTATTTACCAATCTTAAATATTATCCCTAATGACATAACGTTCAAAATAACGAATAACGTGAAAATTCCGCTCAAATTAAGTGTTCGACTGTGTGTAGATATAAAGTCAAAATTAAAAAAACCAGCAAAAAGTATCCCAAAGAAACAGTGCCGAAATTATTCAAAAGCGGTGGAACTTGTCCAATTTTTTTCACTTCCTTCTACTTCGAATTCTGCACCCAATGATACTGAAACTCAGCCTGTGACAGTATCAACCATCTCTCCAGAAGAAACACAATTTGCAGAAACAACTAGCACATCAGTTACGAGATCCACTTCTTCACTGAGTACTGAAACTACCATTAGTTTCAACCATTGACCGGATTCATCATATCACCTAATTCATTTGACTGATGCTACGATTAAAACTGTCAACAGTTCATTTATTGGACTTGACAACCTTAAATAATGTACGAAATGTACAGTTAAGAGAGCTTTCAATTTTTATTTGAGGTTGAGTCATGAATGTAAATAAATGAATAAAAATGAAGCTGGCTTATTATTTTTGAAATGTTTTTCGATGGCTTTAGCTGCCGATTAAGTTTTGACCGCGTCGTCGTTAAAGTATTGACCTAATACAGCTATTCCTTTTATTCAAAATAAACACAACCCTTTACTATTTTAATTCCGAATTATGCCTCGACTTTATCTTCCCAATTCAAATGCCTTTTATAATTTAATCAATTTAACGATAATTCAACTAAAATTGCAATTGGCATTTAACAATAAACATTGCCAATGAATTCGTAGAGAATTATCCTTTTATTTCGGCAAAATAAATGAAAAAGAGAAAAAGAAATAAAACTCAAAATAAAGTAATTTCAATGCTGTATTAGGTGCATAACAAGAAACCAAGTTAATCAAATAAATTAAAACCTGACTATTTGCTAGAGACGTAAACTGCTAGAGACACAAACTGCGAGAGACCCAAATGGCGAGATCAATTTTAAAACCACAAAACTCACAACGATTGAAAATTGTTAGCCGCGATCACCGTGCGAACAATGACACCAACAAATTCAAATAACAAATTTCAAATAACAACTGCCCTTGTCCGGACTTGGACGGGCTTTTATGATCATTACCCCGACCTTGGAGAGGGACCCGGAAGATAAATAAAAACAAATAATTCGAATTTAACTGATTTATTAAAATTCGGTGTGACCGTTTTTATCGACGGAGACGCTCCCAATCAGGATCCTGCACATTTAGTATAATACTTACTTCAAAATTTTCAGCAAAATTCATAACACGAGTCCAAAACTGGTTACTCTTTGAAGATCAGCGAACAACATCACTAGTCTTTGGTAGTAGGCGTGCATGCACGTGAAACTTTTCTTCCCGCGCGTCTGATTTCAAATTATAATAGCGTGTAACGGAAAAGTCACATCACTTATACTAATTTTGTATACTTTGTGACGGTGTTCTTAAGGAACACCTTGAAAAATGAGATTTTTCACGGGAACTAGCTCTTGGTCTGTTCTCGATTGGGCCAGCCAGAATTTATTTTATTATCTCGCGAGAAATTTACTTCTTCTTTCAGAATAGAGCTCGATTCTGGATCCCGGTCGGTAAGTAGACCAACTGAATGACAGAGCGAGAGAGTTAACGAATGTCGTCGAGAATTGAGCCGATCAAAGAAAATTTTGTAACGAGATGAGAACAGGAGGTTGTACGGCCGTGCTCTCAGTTGATGAATGGCGAGAATGGGCCCTTAAGGCCAGACGGGATTAAGCCTCTCTTTGTATTATTTTATTTTGCTTGTTTCTTTTCTTTTTGTAATTGGACAGCCGAACCGAGACTTATTCTCTTGTATTTTGTAGATTTTGAGATCCCGCGCCTCCAGAGGTTGAGTTCTGAGCAACGAGAACAAGTCCGGCAGCCCAACACCCTACGACGGACAACCACAGAGGCCAGACCAGCCAGAACGAGAACGGAAACCAAACCCCAGTACGAGTCTCTCGCTTCCCAACACCATCAGATGGAGATCACGAGAATAAGCCGTCATGTGGACTGCTGAGAGCAACCCGACCGAGATGCCGCAAGCGCAGCCCGAGACCTATCTCCCTGTCTGATTCCCGAGTAAGTTGATGGCAGTCTACGCCAACTCGGGTGGTCAATACGGCAGGTGGTAGACGCGATGTTGGATGAGGAGCCGAGGAGAAATCATCTCGCCGAGATAGACCTGTGACGAGTAGACCTAGGATGAATCGCTAGTGGGGCGAGACATCCTCTTTCAAGATGCGCTCTAGGGGATGAGGAAGCGACGGCACTCCCGAACAGGTCCGAGTTCCGGCCAACTTTTTGAAAATTGCGCTGCAGGACAGTGGTGCCCTCTATGGCACACTTGAGAAGGAAGGACGAAACGGCAAGGGATAACGGAGCGAGAGATAAGGAAAAGGCGAGGTGGAAGGGATACGTTTTTGGACTGGTTTTTGAAAATTCGAGAACTTCACTTCGAAGTGTGGAAGCGTGAGAGAAAGTTGGAACAACGAGACGAGGACCGACGGGGACGAGAAGAGTCGAGCTCAACCTCTGGGGTGCTGCGTCATCAATAGGTTTTCTTTTTCTTTATTAGTAAAATAAAAGTTGTAAGTTGTCGGGAATTTATGGTGGGTTTTGTATTCTATCAAATACTGTGGGGCGGGAATTTGGGAAATTCTGGCTGTTTCGAGTAGATGTGAATCAAAATCAAATTGAAGTTCAACCGTGAAAAGTTTCATGATAGTAGAAATCTCGTTATTAGTTTATAGCGTCGAATATTCGAAGTCGAGAATCACGTCATAAATTTATTAAAGAAAAGAAATTTTTTGTTAGTGTTGATAAACAGACCCTCGTCTCGTACTTGACCTTGTGAGATCGGTAATTGATTGAGATAAGTTCTGTCGAAAAAAAAAAAAAGACGAGACCGAGTAATGTGAAACTAAATAATCATTGTTCAGGTAAAACGAGAATAAAATGAGTTTTTTTTGTGAGAGAAGACGAAAATAATAAATATTGTAACATATACGAATTTCGCGTCTTGGAAAAGCCGCCATTTTCCATTTTCACATTGGTCAAGTACAAATTTGGGCGGCACGCGTCAAGTGGGACGCGCCTGATAAGGCGTTGCAGGATCGCGCCAATCAATGACGCGATCAATTAGAAGCA